>CM022769.1:26059788-26062288 GCA_012411365.1 Ameiurus melas | reverse complement strand
TATACACACACACATACATACACACACACATATATATATACACATATACACACACACACACACATATATACATACATACATACATACACACACACATATATATATACACACACACACATATATACATACATGCATACATACACACACACACACACACATATATACACACACACATACATACACACACACACATACATACACACACACATACATACATACATACATAGACACACACATACATACATACACACACACACATATATATACAACAATATATATATACACACACGCAGGCACACACATTACACATTCGCGCGCATACACACACCCCTTTCAAGGGGCTCATTGGTCAGTGCTTATCCTCTGTATTTCTACATGAATGACTGCAGTGTGTGTGTGTGTGTGTGTGTGTGTGTGTAGAATGTAATAGAGCAGTTGCATCAGGTGAAGGAGCAGCTCGAGGCCACGTACCAGCGAGCAGCCATGCTGGATTCCGAGCTCCATGAGGTATCCGGTGAGCACGAACGCACCAAGGCTGCGCTTCAGCGTGTCCGCCAGGAGGCCGAGATCGTCCGGGCCAGCTTAGCCCAGGCCCAGGAGGAGTGCAGAACCACCCAGAACCAGCTGTACGAGCTGAAGAGCCAATCATTACAGAAAACGGTAATGACGCGAATCGAGAATTTATTTAGAAAGATACACTCCTATCTTTAGTGTCGTGTGATTTTTCTCCTTCGTGCAGGCCTGATGTTATTCCTCTGCAGTTGTGTTTTCAGGTGGTTGTTCGAGCGATATCTCGAGCGAGTGCTAAATTGTTTGTAGGGTTTATACGGGATTGTGATCGTAAGCAGCAGATGAACTCTGAATGAATGAAACGAGCTTTTCTTCAGAAGCGTTGTTCCTGTTTGACGTTTATCGTAAGGGTCTAACAGACGAGTACTCAGAAGGACCGTCCCTGTCAGTTCTACTACAAACACTGGGCGTGAGCCGTGTGGGACTCCGGTCCACCATGCACACACACACACACACACACACTCAGTCTCTTGGGAGGAAACCAGAGAACCTGGAGGAAACCCACATGAGGAGAGTGTGCAGAACCCCAGTAACCTGAGCTCAGGATTATTGATCTTTTTTTTTTTTTTTTTTTTTTTTTAAATCATGGATTTGTTTTGAATTGCTTTCTTCATTTATTTCTCCCCGTATTTAATATTTTTGCCATTAATATCAATTGAGTGAATATTTAATGTTGTTCATCTGTCCAGGACAGTCTCTGACACGCTCTCTCATCATGATCCGATGCTTTACTACACGACACTTTACATTCAGAGACAGAGGAACTTTTTTTTACCCCACGTCTCCCCGGAAATCGCCTCTGAGAACTTGTTATGCTTACAGCTGGTTAAACTGACTCGACAGGAGCGGGCGGAGCCGATCTCGGATTAGAGGCTGAACTGCAGAAGGAGGTGGAGGAGCTGAAGCTGAGACTGCAAATGGCTGCTGAACACTACAAGGAGAAGTACAGAGAGTGCCAGCGGCTGCGCAGACAAGTCACCAAGCTTACACAGAAGCAGGTGACGCAGCAGGAGGTGTGTGTGTGTGTGTGTGTGTGTGTGTGTGTGTGTGTGTGTGAGATCAGAAAGCTAATTAACTCACTACTACGTTAAGTGTACATCTGTTTTGGCAGGACTGCAACAGGAACGATGCCTCTACGGACGCCGCCCAGGAGCCGAACCCGATGGACGCAGAGTTACCTGCTACAGGTGTGCACGTTCGTACCCTTACTGTGTGAACCATGGGGCTGTAATTCTAGCTTTGACTGTGCCGTGATCCACCTGCTCTCGTGTCTCGCAGAAAAGAAGCCCGAGAATCAGGAGGATGCTGAGGGAGAGATGAAGGAAGGAAGGGACGAGGGAGAGGGAGAGAAAACAGAAGGAAGCCAGGAAGAGCAGCAGGAGGAAGGGGAGGAGACTAGCGTGTCAGTAGAGGTGGAGCTTGCTCGGATGGAGGAGAGGTGGAGAGAGCAGTGCGTCATCAACGACAACTTAAAACTGCTGCTGGCCGACGAAGAGCAACGGTTTAAGGTATCTCTCTCTCTCTCCTTCACACACACACACACACACGCACACACACACTGGCTGAGTGGAGGAGAGACCGGGTCATAAAGGGGCTGCTCCTGTCTGAGTGCTTAGACCAAGCAGGAGATAACATCAAAGCCTTTGATGGCTTTATTTGCAGCCTGTTTCACACACACACACACACACACACACACACACAATCTAGTGCCAGGAACATGTATGTAATCAGACTTTTTTCATTCCAAATGGATGATGTGGCCATTTTTATATAAAATAAATGTAATTGGAATGCCTGTTTAATAAACATCAGAAAGTCAGGCAAGACGCACAGGACGACTGTTAGATTTCCACGTCACAGGAATCTCCGATTATACTTTATACCCATCACATCGTCCGTCCTGCCTTCCAGCCTGTTTTACTATTAACTT
>CM022769.1:26034788-26057288 GCA_012411365.1 Ameiurus melas | reverse complement strand
AGCTGCGGTCACGTGCAGGCCGAGAGGAAGCTGCGTGTGGACAGAGGTCGGAGGTCAGGGAGCCTGTGGTGTTGCGTTATCCTCTGCCCTACCCTCACGACTCGCCCCCTCTCCCGCTGGTGCCCCAGCAACCCGCCGAGCTGCAGTATGGAAACCCTTACTGTGAACCCCACACGCGCGGTGTGTATCGACTGCTTAGTCCCGGGCTGTAACGTAGAAAACGGCGGAGGACGCTTCTCGACAGACCATTTCAGGATTACAGATAAAGAAATAAACGATTATTCTTCTTCCTCTTGTCTTCCTTTACCGTAATGCGTTTTGTCTCTCGTAGACGGTGCGGACGGGGCGTTGTCCCCGCAGCAAAGTTGCCGCCCCCCTCCGGTAGCCCCTCCTCTGTGGGTGGGTCCAGTGGTGTGCAGTCAGCCTCTGCGCAGTCTCAGTCCTCCTGACGGCCTGGAGAACCCTGCTGAGGAGCGGCCCAACGTGAGGACGTTTTATTGCTCAGAGTTCTCGGGCCTCTCTGAACGCCGTGTACACCTGCAGTCTTTCTCTCGTCCTCTCCCCTTGTCCACGCTCTCGCTCTTTACGGCTAGACGGTTCAGGTCGAAGCAGCGCGCTAGGACGGATCGTTCGCATAAATAGCGCAATTAAGGCATTTCTTCAGCTCGTTAGTGGAGCAGAGTGACGAGGGCAGGGACTTCGTTAGCGCGCGCGGCTGACGTGCTCCGTACTAATTGGTGGAGGTGTTGGCCTGTGCTCGGCAAGGGCGCCGTTCCTCCGTGACCTGTTTCTCTCCCGCACTCATTTGCTGCATTAAAGGGCCCATTAACCTTTTGCAGGGAACCGGCTCTGTGCAGACAGCCGTGGCTTTTCGGAGTGTGTGTGAGTGTGTGTGAGTGTGTGAGTGTGTGATCAGTGTTTTAAGTCTCATTAAGTGAAGCAGCAGTTAGATATTACTGAAGACTGAGACACTGAGTGTGTGTTTTAACAGGAAGTGAAGGTGTGTGTGTGTGTGTGTGTGTGTGTGTGTGTGTGTGTGTGTGTGTGTGTGTGTGTTAATTGGGGCTGTTGTCTTCTAACAGGGAGGTGATGGTGAAGCTCCTGCAGTCTGCGATCATCAAAGTCCGGAATCCAATGAAGGCGGCTCCGGCTTTTGCTTTGACGCTCGGTACGGTGCTGCACTTCACCTCACGCTACAGATAACGACCCAAAACACACCGCGAACGCAACCCGAGAGCTTCTTAAGGGAAAATAAACTCAATGTTCTTAAATATCTGATGACCTCGACCCGGTGGAGATGCTTTGACTCACTCTCTCTCTCTCTCTCTCTCTCTCTCTGTGTGTTTTCAGGACTGACGTTCATAAGCGCTGTCCTCTGTGCGAAGTCATTTTCCCGCCGCACTTTGAGCAGCGCAGGTTTGAGCGCCACGTGGAGTCTCACTGGAGGGAGTGTCCCGTGTGCAGCGAGCAGTTCCCTCTGGACTGCCAGCAGCAGCTCTACGAGAAGCACGTCCTCACTCACTTCGACAGCAACGTTCTGAACTTCCACAACTACGACTGATCGAGCGAAGACGCACATCCGCGCGAACAGGCAGCGTAAACGCGCTGTTCCCTTTTAGCCCGTGTGCTAACGCCCCAGCATGTTCTTACACCGCTAACCCAACCAGAAATCCCGAGATCTGCACATATACTCTCTCTCATGAAGACGCGTCCCGTCGCTCGTCCTGTGTCCCGTCGTTTCTGATCGCGTCGGCCATTTCATTTCACTGCGCTTAATTTATTCCGAATGCATTTGAAAGCTGCTCTGAGATTGGTCGCGCTGTAGAACGCTAGCGAATAGCTTTACGTGTATAAACATAGAATCTACGAAGAGATTTTTATATAATGATGCAGGTCATGTGAAACATTTCCGCTGCGTATTTCTGTCACAGCTTCTGTTCTGTAGCCGGTCTCGTGACGTACGCCGCCATTTCCTGAGGTCCCAGTCGGACCGTTTCGAAGCCGAGTGAATGGTTGTCCTGGACAGATTGTAAAATAAGAACTAAAATAAAGCTGGTGATGTTCGTGTGTTCAGTCTGACGTGATTAAATGTACATTTTGCAGATAAGAAACTACACGTCTTGCATAAACGCTGCTTTTCAGTTGGCCGCCATCTTGTTTTTTTGGGTTTTTTTGTTTTTTTGCCTTTATTTATTCATTTTCATATGATTCATTTTCATGTGATTCATATACATGTGATTCATTTTCATGCATGTGATTCATATACATGTGATTCATATGCATGATTCATTTTCATGTGATTCATATTCATGTGATTCATATACATGATTCATTTTCATGTGATTCATATTCATGTGATTCATATACATGATTCATTTTCATGTGATTCAGATTCATGCATGTGATTCATTACATGATTCATTTTCATGTGATTCAGATTCATGCATGTGATTCATTTACATGTAACTAATTTTCATGTGATTCATTTTCATGTGATTCATCTACCTTTTCTCCCCTCCCTTCCCTTTCCCAAATATTTCATTGAGAAGAAAAAAAAAATAAATTATAAATAAATAATAAGTAAATAAAAATTCCCTCCCGCCCCCCTACCGGCTCATCATGGCTACTCAATAGCTGTCGCTGGTTATATAATATATTTATTTTTTTTTTTAAACCCAAGAACTAAAGTAAACATAAGAATATAAATAGCCAATTGGAGCTGAAGAGGGACACACACCCGAAGTCTCCATTTGTTTTTGTTTTTTTTAAGAAGTCTAATCTAAATCCATGAAATACACATCGCACGTCTTCATTCGCTTTTTGTCTTTATTTTATTTTTTTTGGAACAGCATTTTAAAATAAAAGACACCTGAACAGTCTTTTCATATTCACAAGGACACACCTGGTACAAATTTCGGCAATGGAGAAAATACTTCACCAAAAAAACAAAACAAAACGGTAGTATGAAAATAGAATTTCAAAACTACTTTACAAAGAGGTTACAATACATTCACTGTACAGGATATCAAACTCTCACACACACACACACACACACACACACACACACGGCTGAGGAACAACACGACTGCATCTTATTCACTTGAAGTCCAGATGTGTATATTAAGTATAAAGTTTTTCCCTCACACACACACACACACACACACACACACACATCCTCTCTGTGAAGATGTTCTACAAAATGATATGTACGAGTGTTTAGGGTAAGTGCAGAAAGATTCCACACACACACACACACACTCTGAAAGTGACACCACAGCGACATGAAACCAGAATACGTCTGTTCAAGTATAAAAACTGGCACTGTTCACCCGCGCTACACGTTTTATTTGGCGTGTAGACGTCGTCCGTCTGCTCATCCCATCGCCGGTTCCTCTGGAGGCTGGATCGATGGTTTTAATAATCTCACACGTGATTGACCGAACATCGGGAGACGTCTGAAACGTGCTCCGTACTCGACGTTTACGGTTTAAAAGTACTGACGTGTGAATACTGGTGTGTGTGTGTGTGTGTGTGTGTGTACAGCTTATTGTGCGTCGAGCGTCTGTAATAACTGAAGACCGAGCTCGGGCGAGAGCAGCAGCAGCAGCACGTGACGGGGAACCGCTATGACACGTGTTGACCACCGCACCACCCGGCCTGCATTCCTGTACTGTTAATACACCCTCACCCACGCACTCTTCCCACTGTGTGTGTGTGTGTGTGTGTGTGTGTGATGTGCTGTTACAGTCAGTATGCATTTGCACTGGCTGGCTAGCTAAGAGGAAGTGTGTAGGTAGAGTGGGTGGTGATATTTCTGAAGAAGACCTTTATTGCACAATTGTATAAATAGAAATAAATGAAATTAAGTTTTAAAAAAACACCCACCATTTTTAAAATAAAAATTTTTTTGGATCAGATTCACGGTGCCTTCTGCTCACGTCTACAGCGACGCCGACTCTCGGGTCGGGGTTTTATCTCGGTGTGTGAGGCGTACTACGGCGGGCCTGACTACGGCGATGGCGATTCCCACCAGCCGGGGCGTCGAGGGGACGTGAAGGTGACCCCGGTACTGGAATGCAGGCCCGCGGGAGATTAGATCGGTCCACTACATCATACTGGCGAGGTCGGAGTTAAGGCAGTGCGTCTGATCCAGTGCCCACGCCGGTCCTGCGAACCAGACAGTGCCTCGCCGTACAGAGCCGATTCAGATTCTAGACCATCGCTGAATCACAAGTTCACGACTATAAACCGTACGTGAAATCGGGGGAAAAATACGCTCGCTGTCGATCGCCGCTGCCAACGTAAATATCTATCTATATCTACATCTATGGCATCATAGCTTATAACCAGAGAGGCAGCAACATGACACGGCATAATACTTCGGACAAAACAAACAGTAAGGCTAGAAGCAGAGGTCCTGCCGAGCGGCGAGGCAGGAACACACACACACACACACACTGGTACCGTGAGCAGCGGTGCGGAAACACAACACACAATAGTGCAGAGTGCATACACACTAGTATCAGGTCTGTTCTACACACTGCTCACCTTCATCCACACACAATAACATGGCACTTTACAGCTGCTGGAAACATTTTGTCACCCTCCCCCCACAACCCTACTCTCTGCACATCCATCACCGTTTCCTGGGCGGAGTTACGCTATGAGGAACGTCCCTTTTCTCAGCGTTGGATAAATGGTGGTGGCAGTGTTGAGACCCGAGGTTAATGAGACTCGTACGGTTTCTCCGCCAACGGGGAACGAAACCAAACAGAAGGTTGAGAAGTCAACAAAAAAAAAAAACGAGACCGTAAAGCCGCTTTAATAGTAATTAGGTTTGCGCGAGAGAACGATTTATTTCATCATTATCCTGCCACCTTATCCGGTGCTGTTTACTCCATCCAATGATCTGAAGATCTGTGGGGTGTGCTAAATTACAAGCATGGAGAAATCCATACCGCATGAGCCTGTGAGGAGCACCTGGACACCTGGTTTAGCCGTTCTGATGATCGATGAGAACGTCAACTGAAGCTTTTCTGTTGTGATTGTGCTGCTGCTACATGTGCAGGGCACAGGTGTTCCTATGAACGTGGTCAGTCACTGGATGTTTAAATCTAAAGTCTTCACACCCTTTCACTTTTTGTACAGTGTCGTAGATTCATGTTCATATGGATGACTGAAATGAAATCTGTCATTTAGATCTATGCGCTCAGACCCTCCACTCCAGATGGAGCTCAGGTGCGTCCTCTAGAACGTCACTAGGGTACACCTCAGAACGGCGCGCGGCTGTGTGAAGACGAGTGCAGGTCAGTCCAACGGAACAAGCCATGACGTGCGAGGAACTCTCTCTGTGGACCTCCACGATCGAATCACGCTGAGACATAGAACGGGGCGAGGGAATAAAACCATTTCTGAAGCTTTTGAACGTTCCCAGGAGAACGCCGAGCTTCGTCGTTGAGGAATGGAAGACGGAAGTTCGTCCAGACAAGAAGGGATCTGGTCAGGGAGGTGACCAAGAAGCCAAGGCCCACTCTAATACACCATCAATCAGAACCTTAAGGTAGAAACCATGCGTACTGTAGGTAAAAGGCATACAGTTTGAAACGGTCACCACGACGACGACCTGAAGCTTACAGCCAAGACCACGCTGCAGAGGCTTCAGGACAAGTCTCTGTAGAGAGCTGAGGATCCAACCTGATTGAGCTAGAGAGGGAGCGTAAAGCTTGTAGAGACTTCTCCAAGAAGATTGGACGCTGGAGTTCTGTTTGGTCATTATGGGTTATTATGTGTACATAAATGACCAAGAAAATCAAATCTAATGCGTCTGATCTAACGTACAGTGTGCATACAAACCGAAGGGGTCTGTGTGCTTCCCTAATCCGCCCAAATCCAGATTTATTCTATGAATAACGAACAGTCACAGAGGTGTGAGGTTTCTATCTGAACGTCGGCGCTGTAGAGCCAGGGTTGCCAGATTTCCGAAAATCCCAATCTCAGTTTTTTATTTTAAAGAAATGAATTACTGTATTCATTTTTCAAACATTGTAAATCTTGTACATTCGGCAATTACCTTTCTTTACCGTTATTAAAATATAAAATCATCTCGGAGAATCAAACGAGCCATATATATATATGTATATATATATAATACGCTAATGAAAAACCTCCATTTTTGCCTATTTTTTTAATGTAAACATTTATTTTTAAACCCGTGCCCGTTTTTAGTTTAAATCTGAAAAACAGGTGCATATTTCGAGCATTAACACAGGAACGGTGTTAAAATATGCGCCCCCTCCCCCAGGATTCAGAACATATTCGGACCCCTTGGCGTTTTGGCGTGGACGCACCGCACCGCACCGTATTATGTGAAACGATTTCGTTCGGAAACGAACGGCGTGTACGCGTGAACATTCACCAAAAAAACCAACCATGGAAAAGTACAGCGACTAAAACACATGCACATGCCGAACATTTCCTTATAGATATTATATACACGCGTCTGTAAATTCGATCTCTCAGCCTCGCTAGACAATAATAATCACTGAAAGGCTGTTAAAAGCCAAATCACGACATGAAAGTATTGTGCAAAACAGTAACACTTACCAAACAGACGAATATTTAAAACGATTTAAAAAATAAATAAAATTTAAAAATTACAATTTAAAAATTGTAACATTTAAAAAAAAAAAAAAGAACAGATACGGTACCAGCAGGAAGCTGATGTCACTCTGCGTCCAGGTGAGTACGTATGCTTTGAAGAGTAGCGTGTGTGTGTGTGTGTGTGTGTGTGTGTGTGTGTGTGTGTGTGTGTGTAATAATCACAGTGGGGGGTGGAAGTTGATGGTATGGTGCCTGAGCCCTTGAGAAGTTTTGTAGCTTTTCCCACAGCGGCACTTGAAGGGCTTCCTCACGCGGATCTGCGTCCTGTGTCCGTTCTTGGCGTGGTACTTTATACCGTTCACATTCTTCAAGCAGAAAAACCACAGCGGGTCACACACGCAGGTACACAACTGCTCAAAACACCAAGTATGTGCATGCTGAAGTGGAGCACGTGCGACAAGCTTTAATAGGTTGGAGAAAGGTTTCTCAGGAGCTGTGTGTGTAAAGGCGGCTTGGATATACATTATAAGATATTACTTTCTTTCTAAATTGTTGCTGAATTTCTTTGGGTCTCGGCATGATGTGTAGCTTTTAAGGACCTTCTGGTGGACCTTACTGTGTCAAGCAGCTCCTATTTAAGTGATGCCTTGATTGTGAACAGGTGTGGCAATAATCAGGCCTGGGTGTGGCGAGAAATTGAACTCAGGTGTGGACAACCACAGTTATAAGTATGTTTTAACAAGGGGGCAATCACTTTTTCCACACAGGGCCATGATGGTTTGGATTTTTTTTCACCTTTAATAATAAACACCTTCATTTACAAATTGCATTTTGTGTTTACTTGTGTTGTCCTTGACTATTGTTTAAATTGGTTTGATGTTCCGAAACACTTAAGTGTGACAAACATGCAAAGGAACAGGAAATGAGGAAGGGGGCAAACACTTTTTCACACCACTGTAATACAGTAATTATTATTATTATTATTATTATTATTATTATTATGATTACGTGTGCGTGTACCTTGTATCTCTTCTTGCAGCCAGGTACAGGACAGGCGAAGGGTTTCTCGTCTCCTCCGTTCATGCACATGGAGCTCAGGATGGACTCGGAACTGATCGCACTCTCCGTAGTCCAGGACTCGTCGCTGTCCGAGTCTTCATACTCGACCTCCTCTTCATCACACTCGCTGCCTGAGGGCAAGGACACACACTCGGTGTTACTCTCTTACAGCGCACGGCGTCCGACCGTCCAATCGAACGCTGTCTGCATCCGTCGTCCTGACTACCGACACACACACTCACACACCTGTGGGTGTGCTGCTGCGAAAGGAAGATGAAGGAGTGATGGGCGGAGTCACAGGCGGGGTCAGACTGCCGTTGCTATGGCGAGGGGGCGTGGACATGTTACGGGAGACATTTCCGGTGACTGAAAGTGCCAGTTTCGGCTGCAGCTTTTTCTTCTGGTTCTCCTGCTCCCTGCGTGCTGCTTCTGTCATGAATCTACACACACACACACACACGCGCACACACACACACACACACACACAGTGGCTTCGCAACACGTTCTGTACTGTTATAGATTCAATTTCAAATGCGTTTCAAAAGCGCGATGCTGCCACCACCATGCTTCATCACAGGGGTGGTATCACCCAGTACCTGGTTTTCACCACATGTTGCATCAATACACTGGAAATCAGAGTTTTAAATATTACAGCTATATCTCCCCCCCCCCCCCCCCCCCCCCACCCCAAAATGTTGATTAGCAGTGTATTAAATGTTTACATTTGATTATGTATTAGAAATGTATTAACTTTTAACGGTCATCGCACATAAACACACCTGTTAATGTAGCTCAGGGCGACGTACGTGGGCTGCTGCAGCTCCTGTTTCTCCAGCGCTCGAGGATCCGTATCTATAACACACGCAACGCGGCGAGACACGAACGAACAATGAGGGATTGCATCGCAAATAAATTACGTACTGGATTAATACCGCTGCAAGCAGCGATTTTGGGGCCAAGCACTTTCAGATGCCAGCGGGACCACCAGTGCTCGTTCCCATGGGGATACACTCGATTTGGTCACAGCGCGCCAAGCATATAGAAAAAAGTTTGAGTTGGTCTCACGATGCCGTGATCCAAACTTTCTGATGAACTTTTACGGTGTCCGTTGAACTTATTACTGCAGATGTATGTCCAAATCAGCTGGGACTGTCCAAATGGTACAAAGAGATGTGTGGGCTGCCATAGAGTACCACACGGAAGTAATAATAATAATAATAATAATAATAATAATAATAATAATAATAATAATGATAACAGGAAGAAGATGAAGAAATTATACAATTACAATGGTTCACCTTTGGTGCTTGGCCCCGAAATAACACAAGAAGAGTACTGAACTTCACACAACAGAATAACACAGTGTCATTTAATATTTGTATTTACTTAATGATGTTTTACTGTAAGTTTAGACATAAAACTCTGTCCTTTTACCGCTCTCTCACTCTCTCTCTTTCTCTCTCTCTCTCACTCTCTCTCTCACACACACACTTTTACCCCCCCCACATTGCTGGAGACAGCAGGCAACTTCCACTGCCTAAGGCAAACCAGGAACTATTCCAAAATTTGTGCGTGTTTCTCTGACTAAAATTTGTGTGCTTCGACTGCCCCCGTGTGGTAACCTCTGGAAGTTCGTCAAATAAAACTATACATATATACCAGGTCTCTGTATGGTATGTTACTCCTCTACTCTCTAATATTACTGTTCCTTTAACGTTCCCGTACAGGAATTCTGTGTGTTTATACAGGAAATAGCAGAGGAAGTTAAACTACAGACGAGCGGTATAGGTGCTTCGCTGTAAGGTCTCGTAAAGTAATCAGTCTCATAGAATCTTCCCTTTTAGCTTAGAACTTAATCATAGAACTAAGCTGGGACAGACAAAAGGTGTGTATGTGTGTGTGTGTGTGTGTGTGATAGCCTGGTATGGCATGGGGCAACAGGCTTGTTTTCCAGATGGCTGATTAAAAAAACAGTGTAGTGTTTAAAGGCGTGTGAGATCAGCAGGTCTCCGGATAGAGGACGAGAAGAAAGGAGGACAAGAGGAGAAGAGGACGAGAGGAGAAGAGGACGAGAGGAGAGGAGGACGAGGGGAGGAGGACGAGAAGAGAAGAGGATGAGTGGAGAGGAAGACGAGAAGAGGACGAGAAGAGAACGAGAGGAGAGGAGGACGAGAGGAGAGGAGGACGAGAAGAGGACGAGAGGAGAATGAGGACGAGAGGAGAGGAGGACAAGAGGAGAAGAGGCGAGAGGGGAGCGGACGAGAGGGGAGGAGGACGAGAAAAGAAGAGGACGAGAGGAGAGTGGGACGAGAAGAGAAGAGGACGAGAGGAGAAAAGGACGAGAAGAAAAGAGGACGAGACGAGAAGAGGAGAGGAGGGGAGAGGAGGGAGAATGAGGACGAGAGGAGAAGAGGAAAAAGGAGAGGACGAAAAGAAGAGGAGACGAGAGGAGAAGGACAAGAAGAGAAGAGAACGAGAGGGAGAGGACGAGGAGGGAGGGCAGGAGGAGGAGAGAGGAGGAGAAAAGGACGAGAGGGGAGGAGGACGAGAGAGGGCAGAGGTAGGGCCGAGAAGAGAAGAGGACGAGAGGGGGAGAGGGGGAGAGGAGAATGAGGACGAGAGGGGAGGAGGACGAGAAGAGGACGAGAGGAGAGTAGGACGAGAAGAGAAGAGGACGAGAGGAGAATTGTGTACAGCGGTACACAACACTCCTGCAGGAAGCTGCAAGAATACAAACACAGACCAGGAACACACACACACAAACCAACGCCCACACACACACACACACACACACACACATTAACCAACGTCTACACACACACACACACACACACACATTAACCAACGTACACACACACGTACACACACACACACACACACAGTGCAGGCTGGTATGAGGGAATTTCCACTGGATCTCGCTAATTGGCCTATAAAAGTCTAGCATACACACACACACACACACACACACACACACACCCAAAAAACAAGTGGTCACTCACCTTTCATCCATGAGGTTCACAGTGACACACATGTAACTGATTACAGAGGCAGTAATCTAAAACCCTGTAAATAAATAAATAAATGACGGCAGAAACACAGCAGTGTTATATAATGACTTCAGCTTTTCTACACCGTCTCACCCAGTCACGTTCACTCTGATCATATTACTGTACTAATAACTACTACTGTTAGATTACTCCGTCCTACCAGAGACAGTAAAGAGGAGCGTGCAGAGGAACCTGCAGAGAGGCAGGCTCGGAGAGGCAGACCCAGAGAGGCAGACCCAGAGAGGCAGACTCAGAGAGGCAGACCCAGAGAGGCAGACCCAGACAGGCAGACCCAGAGAGACACCAGGAGCATGTCCGGTCACAGAGAGATGAGAGACTGGGGCAGACACGTGAGCTGAATCATTTCTTTAAAAAAATCTAATCAAGGGCCCTGCATTCACAACTCAACTGGTCCATCATCATCATCATCATCATCATCACACGGCGATGACCTGAAGACCTGCGTAGACCTGCACACAGCTCCTAACTCACGGGACTGTTCCTGTTCTCTTCCTCTTCACCTTGTACACCTCAGAAGACATGTCTGTGTTTGGGAGGAGCGCGAGGAGGAACACAGGAGTAGGGGATGGAGAGAGTGATGTCCAGTAGAACATCAGGCTTGTATTAATGCGCTCGTTCTCTTACGTCATGTTTTATTCACAGCGACTTGTGCAGCGGAGGAATCTGGTGAAAAGCCTACTTTATTCACATATACATGCCTCAGTCATGCTTCTAAATCTCCGAGGTTCATTACTGAAACCTGTTGTGCCAATCTGTCCTGAAGGGGGCGCCAACAAAACAGAATAGAAAAGGCCAACAACTCAAATGGATCAGGTCATTTCTGCTCTCTTCATCATCGACCCTGTTTTATCTGTCCGCTGTAGTTATAAACCCTTTCACCTCAAAACCCTGGCATCAGGCAGTAGGGCAGGGGGACAGTGGACAGTGGGGCAGTGGGATAGTGGGGCAGTGGAACAGTAGGATAGTGGGACAGTTGGGCACTGACACTAGGCAGTGGGGCACTGGGACAGTAGGACAGTGGGGCAGGGGGATAGTGAGCCAGTGGGACAGTAGGACAGTGGGGGTGCAGGACACTGGGGCAGAGTGACAGTAGGACAGTGGGCAGGGGACAGTGGGACAGTGGGGCAGAGTGGGATGTGGGCAGTGGGAACAGTAGGATAGTGGGCAGTTGGGCGCTGACACTAGGCAGTGGGGCACTGGGACAGTAGGACAGTGGGGCAGGGGGATAGTGAGGCAGTGGGACAGTAGGACAGTGGGGCAGTGGGACACTGGGGCAGAGTGACAGTAGGACAGTGGAGCAGGGGGACAGTAGGACAGTGGGGCAGTGGGATAGTGGGGCAGTGGAACAGTAGGATAGTGGGACAGTTGGGCACTGACACTAGGCAGTGGGGCACTGGGACAGTAGGACAGTGGGGCAGGGGGATAGTGAGGCAGTGGGACAGTAGGACAGTGGGGCAGTGGGACGTGGGGCAGAGTGACAGTAGGACAGTGGAGCAGGGGGACAGTAGGACAGTGGGGCAGGGGGATAGTGGGGCAGTGGAACAGTAGGATAGTGGGACAGTTGGGCACATGACGCAGTGGGGCACTGGACCAGTAGGACAGTGGGGCCGGGGGATAGTGAGGCAGTGGGACAGTAGGACAGTGGGGCAGTGGGACACTGGGGCAGAGTGACAGTAGGACAGTGGAGGCAGAGAGGACAGTAGGACAGTGGGGCAGGGGGATAGTGAGGCAGTGGGACAGTAGGACAGTGGGGCAGTGGGACACTGGGGCAGAGTGACAGTAGGACAGTGGAGCAGGGGGACAGTAGGACAGTGGGGCAGAGGGATAGTGGGGCAGTGGAACAGTAGGATAGTGGGACAGTTGGGCAGTGACATTAGGCAGTGGGGCACTGGGACAGTAGGACAGTGGGGCAGGGGGACATTGGGGCAGTGAATACCTGGTGTATTTGTGTTTATTTGGTTTCCTGGTGTTGGTAGTAAAATGGGAGTTATAGAACACAAACATTTTGCTACACAGCTACAGGTTACACGTCCATCACATCTCTGTAGATTCTAATAAAGTGTACAGAAAGAGATTTATTAAAAGATTATACTGAACATGATCTGTTGTGGTTCCTGGACGGTTCCAGCTGAGACATGGTGATTGCTGCGGTTCCTGACTGCACAGCTGTAATATTATCACACCTCATTATAGAGCTTTTTGGAAGGGATTACTGTTATACATCTACGGTCTAATTACTTAAAGGAAGTATGTGAACGCTTAACGTTTACATACTGTCAGGTCCATAAGTATTTGGACGTTGCCTCTGTACACCACCACGATGAAGCAATCAAGATGTGATTGAAGTGTGGACTTTCAGCTTTAATTCAAAAACATTGCATTAACCGTTTAGGAATTACAGCCCTCCACTTTCACAGGCTCAAAAGTAACTGGACAAACATACATAATCATAAATATTAGATTTTTTAAAACGTGGATGCAAATCCGTTGCAGTCAATGACTTCCTGAAGTCTGGAGCCCGTGGATATTCCTCCCTTGCCTCCCAAGCCTTTACAGCGGCCGCCTTCAGCTGCTGCGTGTTCGAGGGTCTTTCTGCCTTCACTTTCATCTTCAGTAAGTGAAAAGCAGCTCAATCGGGTTGAGGTCATCAGACATTCAAGAACATTTAATTTATTCTCCTTAAAACGCTCTTGGGTTGCTTTTGTGGTCTGTTTTCCATTATCCACTATCCATCTGTACAGTGAAGCGCCGTTCTATCAGTTCTGCAGCATTTCAAAAGTAAAACATCTGTGTATGTGTACTTGTCCTGGAGGTTCCATCGGTAAATCGGACATTTAGCGGTCGGGTTAGGAGGTTGCGGACTCTCTGGTGCAGCCATTTGAGCAGAAAGTAAAGCTCTATACACTTCAGAATTCATCCTGCTCCTATCATCAGTCACATCATCAATAAACACCAGTGACACAGTTCCCCTGGCAGCCGTAGATGCCCATGCCATAACACTTCCTCCACCATGTTTGCTTTGGATCATGAGCAGCTCCTTTGCTTCTCCATTCTCTTCTTTTACCATCATTAAAGTACAAGTTCACTGGTTTCCTCTGTGAAATGAATCTGGTTCCAGAACTGATCAGGCTTTTTAAAAATTTTAAAAAATAAATAGGCATTTCTGTACTTGAGTGTTACCAGTGATTTGCATCTTGAGGTATACAGTGAGGGAAAAATTATTTGATCCCTGCTGATTTTGTACGTTTGCCCACTGATAAAGAAATGATCAGTCTATAATTTTAATGGTAGATTTATTTGAACAGTGAGAGACAGAATAACAACAAAAACATCCAGAAAAACGCATGTCAAAAATGTTATACATTGATTTGCATTTTAATGAGGGAAATAAGTATTTGACCCCCTCTGCAAAACATGACTTATTACTTGGTGGCAAAACCCTTGTTGGCGATCACAGAGGTCAGACGTTTCTTGTAGTTGGCCACCAGGTTTGCACACATCTCAGGAGGGATTTTGTCCCACTCCTCTCTGCAGATCTTCTCCAAGTCATTAAGGTTTCGAGGCTGACGTTTGGCAACTCGAACCTTCAGCTCCCTCCACAGATTTTCTATGGGATTAAGGTCTGGAGACTGGCTAGGCCACTCCAGGACCTTAATGTGCTTCTTCTTGAACCACTCCTTTGTTGCCTTGGCCGTGTGTTTTGGGTCATTGTCATGCTGGAATACCCATCCACGACCCATTTTCAATGCCCTGGCTGAGGGAAGGAGGTTCTCACCCAAGATTTGACGGTACATGGCCCCGCCCATCATCTCTTTGATGCGGTGAAGTTGTCCTGTCCCCTTAGCAGAAAAACACCCCCAAAGCATAATGTTTCCACCTCCATGTTTGATGGTGTTGATGGTGTTCTTGGGGTCATAGGCAGCATTCCTCCTCCTCCAAACACGGCGAGTTGAGTTGATGCCAAAGAGCTCTATTTTGGTCTCATCTGACCACAACACTTTCACCCAGTTGTCCTCTGAATCATTCAGATGTTCATTGGCAAACTTCAGACGGTCGTGTATATGTGCTTTCTTGAGCTGTGGGACCTTGCGGGCGCTGCAGGATTTCAGTCCTTCACGGCGTAGTGTGTTACCAATTGTTTTCTTGGACTATGGTCCCAGCTGCCTTGAAATCCTTGACAAGATCCTCCCGTGTAGTTCTGGGCTGATTCCTCACTGTTCTCATGATCATTGCAACTCCACGAGGTGAGATCTTGCATGGAGCCCCAGGCCGAGGGAGATTGACAGTTCTTTTGTGTCGCACCAACTGTTGTCACCTTCTCACCAAGCTGCTTGGCGATGGTCTTGTAGCCCATTCCAGACTTGTGTAGGTCTACAATCTTGTCCCGACATCCTTGGAGAGCTCTTTGGTCTTGGCCATGGTGGAGAGTTTGGAATCTGATTGATTGATTGCTTCTGTGGACAGGTGTCTTTTATACAGGTAACAAACTGAGATTAGGAGTTCTCCCTTTAAGAGTGTGCTCCTAATCTCAGATCGTTACCTGTATAAAAGACACCTGGGAGCCAGAAATCTTTCTGATTGAGAGGGGGTCAAATACTTATTTCCCTCATTAAAATGCAAATCAATTTATAACATTTTTGACGTGTTTTTCTGGATTTTTTTGTTGTTATTCTGTCTCTCACTGTTCAAATAAATCTACCATTATAATTATAGACTGATCATTTCTTTATCAGTGGGCAAACGTACAAAATCAGCAGGGGATCAAATACTTCTTTCCCTCACTGTATCATCTGTATTTACATTCATGAAGGCATCTCTTGATTACAAACTTTGACAATGATACTCCTACCTCCTCTAGTGTTCTTCACTTGGCTAGATGTTCTGAAGGGGTTTTTCTTCCACTTTAACTGTCTTCCGTGATCTTCCAGACCTCTTGGTGCTGCTGAGCTCGCCAGAGCGTTCCTTCTTTTAAAGAATGTACCAGATTGTTGATTTGGCCACTCCTAAAGTTTCTCCTATCTCTCTCTGATGGGTCTGTTTTGTTTTTTCAGTCCATTGATGGCCACCTTCACCTGCATCTACAGCTTTTTGGACCACACATTGAGAGTTTCCACGAACAGCTACCAAATGCAAATTAATCACTTGGAATCAACTCCAGAACTTTTATCTCATAACTCCACCATGAAATAATGAGGAAACGGTCCACACCTGGCCATCGAACGGCTTATGAGTCCACTGTCCAGTTACTTTTGACCCTGCGAAAATGGAGGGACTCTGTAAAAATCGACGGCTCCTCTGTGGAGATCGTCAAGAGCACCAAATTCCTTGGTGTTCACCTTGAGGAGAACCTCACCTGGTCCCACAACTGGTGGCAAAAGAAACCATTATTATTTAATTTCATCTGCAATTCACTGTGATTGACAGCTAAAATAACAGCAGCTTTATCGGTGTCCAAACATTTATGGACTGGGTGTAAGGAGTTTTTCATCGTGTTTGAGTAATGTCCTGAATACACACCACGCTGCCTCAGTCTGCATGAGCTCACCTGTTACCTGCTGTAACAATAGCCAGGAGACAGATGTGCTGATTACGTCTTGCGCATGTGGGAGCATGTACTGTTCCTACACACACACACACACACACACACACAGTAAACACAGTTATAATCCATGCAGTGAAAGGCAGAAGGAAAGCATGACTTCATACAGCATTCCTGTGTACTTACACAAACACACGTAACTGCACTGCTGCCTTCGTCTGACTCTAACAACTTCAGAATCGATTCTTCTGACTGGATTTAAACATCATTTCACCTTGAAGCAATAACCTACAACATACAGCTACAGCAAGGACTCCGTGTTCAAGCCGGGCCAAGTCACATTTCAGCAATCAAGCCAAGACAAACCAGCAAGAAGTGAAAATGACTGGATTAAAGGCAGAGGAAGGAGGAAAGATGGTCACTGACTTCAAAGAATCTCCAGCCATTTACCCAAAACATGGCGTTTACTTCTTTTTATAAACACTCAGCAGCTCAGCACAGCTCGGTTTGTTCCCTTGTAGATGACCATAAATATAACCATAACTATAACCATAAACGTTATATAACCATACCTATAACCATAATCATGATCTAATCATAGTAACTATAATTGTAATCTAACCATAATCTAACCATAACTATAACCATAATAGGGCTGTACTAATTCGATTAATCGGATGGGGGCGGTGTGCGCTTGCGGTACCTTTTTTTGTTTGTTTATTTAAAATAAAATCCACAAACTAAGTGTAACAAGTATAAATTCAGACTAAAACTATACACAACTGTTCGTCCAAAACAGAAAAGAACCCAATACACACACAAGAATATACAGTATCTCACAAAAGTGAGTACACCCCTCACATTTTAAATAGAAATAGACGTATGAGTGCTGCCAGCATTGCTGCAGAGGTTGAAGGAGGTGGGGGGTCAGCCTGTCAGTGCTCAGACCATACACCGCACACTGCATCAAATTGGTCTGCATGGATGTCGTCCCAGAAGGAAGCCTCTTCTAAAGATGATGCACAAGAAAGCCCACAAACAGTTTGCTGAAGACAAGCAGACTAAGGACATGGATTACTGGAGCCATGGCTGTGTTGTGATGAGACCAAGATAAACTTATTTGGTTAAGATGGTGTGAAGCGTGTGAGGTGGCAACCAGGTGAGGAGTACAAAGACAAGTGTGTCTTGCCTACAGTCGAGCATGGTGGTGGGAGTGTCATGGTCTGGGGCTGCATGAGTGCTGCGGGCACTGGGGAGCTACAGTTCACTGAGGGAACCATGAATGCCAACATGTACTGTGACATACTGAAGCAGAGCATGATCAGTATGCAGTATTCCAGCATGATAACGACCCCAAACACACCTCCAAGACGACCACTGCCTTGCTAAAGAAGCTGAGGGTGAAGGTGATGGACTGGCCAAGCGTGTCTCCAGACCTAAACCCTATTGAGCATCTGTGGGGCATCCTCAAACAGAAGGTGGAGGAGCACAAGCTCTCTAACGTCCACCAGCTCCGTGATGTCATCATGGAGGAGTGGAAGAGGACTCCAGTGGCAACCTGTGAAGCTCTGGTGAACTCCATGCCCAAGAGGGTTAAGGTAGTGCTGGAAAATAATTCTATCCACACAAAATATTGACCCTTTGGACCCAATTTGGACATTTTCACTTAGGGGTGTACTTACTTTTGTTGCCAGCGGTTTAGACATTAATGTCTGTGTGTTGAGTTATTTTGAGGAAACAGCAAATGTACACTGTTACATAAGCTGTACACTCACTACTTTACACTGTAGCAAAGTGTCATTTCTTCAGTGTTGTCACATGAAAAGATATCATCACATATTTACACACATGTGAGGGGTGTACTTGCTTTTGGGAGATACTGTATGTATGTGTGTGTATATATATATATATATACACACACACACACACACCGTGCTGGTCATATAATTAGATATCATCAAAAAGTTGATTTATTTCAGTAATTCATTCAGAATGAACTAGTATAATGTATACATTCATTACACACAACGTTTTCATTTTGATGATTATAACTGACAACTAATAAAAACCCCCAAATCAGTATCTCAGAAATTTAGAATATTGTGAAAAGGTTCAATATTGAAGACACCTGGTGCCACACTCTAATCAGCATTAACTAAAACACCTGCAAAGGCCTTTAAATGGTCTCTCAGTCTAGTTCTGTAGGCTACACAATCATGGGGAAGACTGCTGACTTGACAGCTGTCCAAAAGACGACCGTTGGCACTTACGACAGGCGAGACACAAAAGGTCATTGCTAAAGAGGCTGGCTGTTCACAGAGCTCTGTGTCCAAGCACATTAATAGAGAGGTGAAGGGAAGGAAAAGATGTGGTAGAAAAAAGTGTACGAGCAGTAGGGATAACCGCACCCTGGAGAGGATTGTGAAACAAAAACCCATTCAGAAATGTGGGGGAGATTCACAAAGAGTGGACTGCAGCTGGAGTCAGTGCTTCAAGAATCACCACGCACAGACGTATGCAGGACATGGGTTTCAGCTGTCGTAATTCCATGTGTCAATCCACTCTTGAACGAACAACCGCGACAGCGTGTCCGCCTGGGCTAAAGACAAAAAGACTGGACTGCTGCTGAGTGGTCCAAAGTTATGTTCTCTGATGAAAGTACATTTTGCATTTCCTTTGAAAATCAAGGTCCCAGAGTCTGGAGGAAGAGAGGAGAGGCACAGAATCCACGTTGCTTGAAGTCCAGTGTGACGTTTCCACAGTCAGTGATGGTTTGGGGTGCCATGTCATCTGCTGGTGTTGGTCCACTGTGTTTTCTGAGGTCCAAGGTCAACGCAGCCGTCTACCAGGAAGATTTAGAGCACTTCATGCTTCCTGCTGCTGACCGACTTTATGGAGATGCAGATTTCATTTTCCAACAGGACTTGGCACCTGCACACAGTGCCAAAGCTACCAGTACCTGGTTTAAGGACCCTGGTATCCCTGTTCTTAATTGGCCAGCAAACTCACCTGACCTTAACCCTATAGAAAATCTCTGGGGTATTGTGAAGAGGAAGATGCGATACGCCAGACCCAACAATGCAGAAGAGCTGAAGGCCACTATCAGAGCAACCTGGGCTGTCAGAACACCTGAGCAGAGCCACAGACCGATCGACTCCATGCCACGCCGCATTGCTGCAGTAATTCAGGCAAAAGGAGCCCCAACTAAGTACTGAGTGCTGTACACGCTCATACTGTTCATCTTCCATACTTTTCAGTTGGCCAACATTTCAAAATACTTTTTTCTATTGGTCTTAAGTAATATTCTAAAATTTTCTGAGATACTGATTTTGGGGTTTTCATAGTTGTCGGTTATAATCATCAAAATGAAAAGGAATGAACACTTGAAATATATCAGTCTGTGTGTAATGAATTTTTACATTATACTAGTTTCACTTTTTGAATGGAATTACTGAAATAAATCAACTTTTTGATGATATTCTAATTATATGACCAGCCCCTGTATATAGGTAGATAGATAGATAACATTATGTTTATGGATAACACATCACTTCTGTTATAATAAACAACAGAAGTTACACTGCAAGCGCACAAATACAGCATATAATGACAATAAACTTAAATTAAATGAAATTTTTTAAGCAACTCGTGACCGCATCACTGTCATGCTTCTGTCTTATTTTATTTATTCATTTTTATATGATTCATTTACGTATGATTCATTTACATCTGATTCATATTCAAGTGATTCATATTCAAGTGATTCATATTCAAGTGATTCATATTCAAGTGATACATTTTCATGTGATTCATTTACTAATTTGCTTCTCTTTAAATCCAGTTTTAGACTGTGATATTACAAAGGTCTTTCCAGATTATTACTTGCTACACTGTATGAGATAACCCCAGTAAAATTGCCTGAATTCTATAATATAATTTGTTCATGATGTTAGGTTTAAATCCTCCAAAAACACATTCGCAATTAACTAACTTTAAATAACATCCTTCAAAGCATTGGCATGTTCTGCTTCCTCTCACAATCCACCAAACACCCACACACCCAAAGTCTCCATAAACAAATGAGACAGCAGTGTATCCTAAAAAAAACCAAACGTTGTCCACAATGTGAAAACAACTCACAAAATCTAGGTGGAGTAATGCAACGATGATATCTTCAATAAAAATCTAAATTCTGTAGAGCTGGAAGGCCGAGTGCAAAAAATAAAAGTAAATGAAGAGTGAAAAAGACACCGCTGTGTAGGGGATGTAGTTCACCCCGGTATTAAGAGTTTAACGTAATCTCCTGCTTCCTCCGCTGAAATAACGTCCTTCTGAACACCGTTATATGTAATTGCGAAACCGAGCTGGGTGAAGTGTTCCATAGCGAGCGCCCTCAATAACACGAAGTTGACGCCTTGGCTATGTATTCAGGGAAAACAGAGATGGTCAAATCCCTCGCTTTAATCCGCTGGAGCTCTCTCGCACGTGGTAAATTGTCAACACAGTCACTGTGATAGTGGAATCTGTACACAATAGCTCGTGGTTGTTCACCAAGCTTGGGCTTTGGACCGGTCCAAAACCGGCTCCTTCTCCAGACCGAACGCCTCCTTTAACAGGGCCGCTACAGCAGCAGTTGTACAGGTGTCAGCGCCCTCTGGAACTCCGACTATCCTCACGTTATTGCGCCGTGACCTCGACTCCAAATCCTCACATTTATTCTCTAATTGAGTCACGGTCGCAGTGAGAGACTCGATAGTAGTCTTCACTGTCGTGCTTCTGTCGTGCTTCTGTGGTGCAGAAACTCTGCTTTATAAAGTTTATAAATCTTCTCGGCGGTGTTTGATATAAAATGCCCCCCTGCCTTAGAGGACTTGGAGGTTACACACTTTATTCCTCAGTCACGTGATGAATTCGCCTCCGTCTGATGAGGACTGGGGTCATGTTGGGAAAAAAGGTAACGCTGACAGAAACAGTAAACTGAAGAAAGTCCGTGTTGGTGACTCTGAGGCTAAAGCTAGCGGTGTTGGATTACGTGCGTATGACATCAAGTGCCGTCGGCTAGGAAATGGATTATACTTCCGGTTAATAAAAACCGCTAGTGTTATATTTGAGATGATATAACCTTTCTAAAATTCATACACTAGATGGTAGAGTACTACATGCACAGTGTAAGTGTATAGTACGTTATTTGGGACACAACTTTATTATTTACTCTCCGAAGTGTGTTTTCTGAACAGAAGTACCGTAATGAGTAAACATGCCCCGTGCCGTGCGCAGACCAACTAATCCATAACGATTAGATTCATTACAACGATTTTCATAATCAATTATTATCAATTTTATCAATTAGCTGTTGCAGCTCTAAATGATAACTATAACCATAACCGTAATCTAATCATAACTATAACTGTAATCTAACCATAACTATAACCATAAACGTAATCTAATCATAACTATAACTGTAATCTACCATAACTATAACCATAACCGTAATCTAATCATAACTATAACCATAATCATAATCTAACCATAACTATAACCATAACTGTAATCTAACAATAACTATAACCATAACGGTAACTCAACCATAACTATAACCATAATTACAATCATGATCTAGCCATAACTATAACCATAATCATAATTGAACCATAACTATATCCATAATCATAATTATAATCATAATCTAACCATAACTATAACCCTAATCATAATCAAACAATAAATATAACCATAACCTTAATCTCAGCATAACTATAAACATAACCATAATCTAACCATAATCATAATAAAGCATAAACCATAATCATAACTATAAATAACTATAACCACAATTATAATTATAATCATAGTCAAATCATAATAACTATGACTGTAATCTAACCATAACTGTACATATGCGTGTGTGTACATATATATGGATGTATGTATATGTGTGAGTCTATGTGTGTGTATGTATGTGTGTTTGTGTGTATATGTATGTATGTGTACGTGTATGTATTTGTGTGTGTGTGTGTATATGTATGTATGTATGTATGTATCTACGTGTATGTATTTGTGTGTGTGTGTATATGTATGTATGTATTTGTGTGTGTGTGTGTGTGTGTGCATGTATGTATTTGTGTGTGTGTATATGCATGTATGTATTTGTGTGTGTGTGTGTATATATATATGTATGTATGTATGCGTATGTATTTGTGTGTGTGTGTGTATATGTATGTATGTATTTGTGTG
>CM022769.1:26027288-26029788 GCA_012411365.1 Ameiurus melas | reverse complement strand
TCATCTATATAGCGTTCTAAATTTAATAAGAAACCGACAGTAGTTAGATGAAGTCCTGTTTTGCAGGGGGGTCAGAAAATATCATGTGGTGTAACCACTGTCTGTAATAGTTATATGTCTTCCATTGGCTCTTCCTGTGCTTTTATACCCAACTCATGATTTATATACATGGAGTTCTTTATTACAGTTTTTATTTGGGACAGATTTGTTTTCATTTTCAATGCATTTTCCTGCAATATCAATTGATATTTGAGGATTAATATTTTGTGTATATTTTACTTAATGAATGTTTTGTTTTGTTTTTTCGTGTGCATTTAAAAGCGATATGTTAAATGGCCTCTGTTGTGATTTGTCCGGTATTGTGCTTCATTAAAAACTAGGACAGATGAATCATTCTTTATCAGTTCAGTGCAAACGAGCAGGACTGAACTGCTATGGACTGAATGGCAGTGATATGTAAACGTGAATCAGAACTAAAAATAAATAAATAGATGTTTTCGTAGCAGAGATTCTGTAGCTTTGACTACATCAAATGTAAAATTTACAAAACTATATAAAAAAAAATGAGCATGTTAACCTTCTTCTGTTCTTATCATATATTTAAATTAGACTATTTACAAAATATTTACCTCATGTGACAACATGATACACTATTGTTTTAGCTACCAGAGAAGAAATGGGCTGGGAAAGATGACGTATGTAATCTAAGTGACCTGCCAAAGACAGACAGGAAGAAACAGAGAAAGAGAAACAAAGAGAGAGAGAAAAAGAGAGAGAGAGAGAGAGCTGCAACATGTTAACACACATTGCACATTTTGACTGAGAGTTTAGTTTAATGTTAATTATCAAATGTTTGTGAGATTTGACATCTGGATTGTTGTGAATGAATTTTTTTTTTTTAACATGCATTTTCTTCTGATCATTTGGTGTGACACCTCATCATGTGGCATAACCATGTGGCAATATCTGTATCAAAATAAAACATTTAAGTTCTGTAGCTCAAATATTAATCACTGATACAGTTCAAGTGGACGCTAGCCTTGTACATATACTGTACAAGGGTTATACTGTATATAATCTCATGACTTCATGACTTCAAATAATGTAGATATTGATGTCATAGATGGTGAGTGTATGTGTCAAAATTTGAAGCAAATCATATTATTTGAATGCAAAATCATAGTCGCACCACATGATCACCACATGATGGAAAACTTTCAAATTCACACAATTGCACATTTTTTATGTAAATATGTGTACACCACTACTATAAATCTATAATTTTATCATTTAAAATGTGACTTTTCACAATCCTTATATATAGATCATTGACATACGTACATACATACATACATACTGCATATACCAAAGTAGTATTCAGGCCATAAAGTAAAACATTAACATGTACATACACACACAGTCTAGTCACATCTTAAACCTGACAGATGCACACACTTGATAAATGCTTACACAGACCGTGCAGTCTGTGAGGAATGTTATAACATCGTTACACAAACCTGGAGTAAATGTTAACATCTGCTCACCCACAGCTCAGACCCAGGCAGCTGATGTCAGATGTGACGTCAAGCCAGGCCATGCTAAAAGATTACACATTTGGTCCTCCACTAGATAATATGTGTCCTTGATGTACATATCTTTATCCTTATATGTAATAATCCTTGTTAAATTACACAGAGGATTAAAAACAGACACCAGCACACGGCATAAATTCGTTCACATACACACAGTGATAAAAATTAAATGTCTGATGTTACTTTAATGAAACATCAATGAAGAACTCTACACTATACGACACTACACTATACTGTACTTCACTACACTATACCATACGACACTATACTGTTCTGTATTACACTATACCATACCATATTATACTACACTACACTGTTTTACACTATACTATGCTATACTATACTATACTTTACTACATTACAATGTACTACACTATAGTATACTATACTACACTACACTATATTATGCTATACTGTATTATACCACACTAATCTGTACTACACTATACTACACTGCACTGTACTATACTACACTATACTACACTATACTACACTGCACTATTCTGTATTACACTATACTACACTATACTACACTATGCTACACTATACTATGTTATGCAATACTGTATTATACTACACTAATCTGTACTACACTATACTACACTATACTACACTGCACTATTCTGTACTACACTATACTACACTATACTACACTATACTATGTTATGCTATACTGTATTATACTACACTAATCTGTACTATACTATACTACACTGCACTATTCTGTACTACACTATACTACACTGCACTGTACTATACTAAACTATACTATGTTATGCTATACTGTATTATACACTAATCTGTACTACACTATACTACACTGCACTGTACTATACTTCACTCTATTACACTACTGCACTATTCTGTACTACACTAGACTATACTATACTACACTACAGTATACTATA
>CM022769.1:26009788-26014788 GCA_012411365.1 Ameiurus melas | reverse complement strand
ACCATCAAGTACACCTTCTGTACCTATACTACATATCTTGTGTGTCCTGCTGTACGTTTAATTAGCATTTACTGTAGTGGTCCTTAGCTCTAATTATGCTCCTTAAATTATTGTATAAAGGTTTAGAATATGCATACTTTAAAAGTACAACCGATGCCCCTGTGATGGTACCACCCCAACAACAAGGAACACCTCGGTGTTTTGGTGTAATCATTTCACACTGTACTGAAAGTCCTCACGCACGTGCTACATAAACTTGACTTGATGTAAACGCAATCATGCATATTACTGGTATGACGAGATAACTCATTTCTGTCATTCGTGTTAAACTAACAGATGAACACACAGTTACCGATGGACCCCAGCATGACAGATATACCAGGTCCTGCTCACTCCAGATCATGTCCCACACCCCAGGTACGACAAAATATATTACACTCTATGCAGATGTCATGGGAAAACTATTTATATGACGAACCTTGGTGTCTACCAAGATATATACATGCTGTCACATACACACACACACACACACACATCTATCTTACTTTCCCAAACTGCTCACAGATGCCCACTAGTGGCCGTAGAGAGAGAGAGAGAGAGAGAGAGAAGAGAAAGAGAGTATTCCATCTCTCCCACCCAGAGAGCACGTTCCCGTGGCTCCTGGTGTGGATATCCTGACGATAGGGCGAATTGATCAAATGGATTAACATTGGTTGCGATACAGTATAACTACATGCAGCTGATGCTCATTTATATCCAGAGTTTAGTTGCAAATTAATCCCATTCATGATCCATTAGAGGTCAAAGGTCATGTCGTGCCAGACTCACCCAATGGCGTCCAATGGGAACCAGAACACCATGGGTCACATGATGGAGATGATGTCACCACAGCATGCGAGGATGGGGCTGCCTCTGACGCACATGCCTGCATCACCTCATCAAGCGTATCAGCAGCACAGCCTCAGCCAATCACAGCATAGACACGCCCATCAGCATCAAAGTAAAGAGCAGTCTCCTCACAGCTGTGCTCACCATTCGCCCCCTGCACACCTGCACCCGGGCCCTGCTCAACCCCCAGCCAAACACCTGACACGTCAACCCATCCCTGCACAGGTAGAACTTTCTACGGAGTGTTTCGAGCAATGCTATTTTCACTGATATCCTTTTTGGTGTTTTTATTTGTTTATTTATTTCTTTTTAGACATCTCCAGTTCCCAAAACCATGACGTGTGCAGAAGCTCCTCTCCAGACAAGCGGAGGCAAACGCAGACGGACAGCAGACGACGATCCAGATGAGCGCAGGCGCAAGTTTCTGGAAAGGAACAGAGCAGCAGCGTCACGCTGCAGACAGAAGAGGAAAGTCTGGGTGACGTCGCTGGAAAAGAAGGCGGAGGAGCTTACACACACTAATCTGCAGCTACAGGTACAGAAACAGCAGCATTTAGTGTGTAGTCTGGAGCTGAATGAAACAGACGGGTTCTCACACGTGACTTGTGTTATTACGTTTAATTCAGATGATCATTATTATTCCTATAAACAATCTTAGCAGCTTTTAAAGCTCTGGCAACCCGGTCATTAACTGTCCTGTGTGTTCCTCCTCCGCTGCTAACGTTCAGAGAAGGAGCACGGGGCAGCATGACTCCTGCCCATACTGAGCTCTGTTACCGCTTGTTGCAGTTCCTATTCATGACCACTAGGTGTAATAATATCTCTGCAGAAGCTAAGCCCGATTGAACGTCTAGAAATCCGAGCAAATCGACCGAATATCGGCGTTTATCTGTCAAATAGTGACCTTTTTCATTCAATCCACTACATCCCTCACGCTCCACGACACCCTCACACCCTCACAGCACCGTGATCGTGAGTTTCTCATGTGTCCGTTTTGAACGGCTGTGTTTCAGAACGAAGTAACACTACTCAAATCAGAGGTCATTCAACTGAAGCAGCTTCTGCTGGCGCATAAAGACTGCCCTGTTACTGTGAGACAACGAGAAACCCAAGGTGAGAAACACACTCATACACCTCGTGGCCACTTTATCAGGACTACACTCATGTCCAGTGCACAGATTCATTCTGTCACTAATATTTTGACCTGGTTATGCATGCATATACACCTAGTGGCCACTTTATTGGGAACATATACCCTTTACCCTTTAATCGATCAACCTTCACCTTGTGTGAGTGGTAGCCGTGACAGTGTCATGGGAGTATCAGGACCAACACCAACTGGCCGCTGTATTACATACGCTAACCTTGTTTCTCCATCTCGGCGCTGCACAAATGTTTGATCCTGTCTGGTTCCGTGCATGGTTTGTTACAGCTGTCTTCAAGTCAGTTAGAGTACTAATGGATTTTCATCTTTATGTTCGTGTGCAGTTGGGAGCCCAACAGGAAGTCCCCTCCAGACGCAAAACGTCCAACACAACAGCATCTCGTCCTCTGTGGCGCACACACACCTCACCACGCGCTCGCATTCTGCATCCTAAAGCCAGTCTGAACTCACACACACACACACACACACACACACACACACACACACACACACACACACACACACACACGCGTTCGAGCCACCGATACATTTCTTCAATCAAATGGCTGTAATATATAATGCAATAATTCTTATGAATCTCAGAACGTGTTCTTGTTCTCTCAGTATATCGCCTGATTCCATCCATACGATTCATCTCAGTTAGCAATCAGACTGATAACCAACCAGATGTGTGACCGAATTCGAGGCAGCGCTTCAGCTGAACATTAGGACGCTGGATCCTCTTGCCTCTCACTGTGACGGACCGGAAGAAGCCGACTGGACGAGCTCGTACTCGCGTCACGCCGCCTTATTCCCGTCGTTCTGACCCTTTTGGCCCGGTGGTATCTCCTCAGGAACGTTCGCCTCTGGCAGTATTTGCGTTCCAGTATGTTTCTTGTGTTTTTCGGGCACTTTGTTTTCCTCTGCCTCAGCAGCTGAAACGCCAGATGAGAACACGAGTCAGTACACGATTATGTACTTTATCAATCAGGGTTCTGTACGATAGTGTAAATAGAAACAGATCGTTTTGTATGTCTTCGGATTGCAACCGCCACCTTCTGCTCTGCTCTGCACATTTCTGCTCTTTTACTTACAATCGTACCTGTTTTATTAACCACGTTTTAATCCATCATACCGTATAGGAGGAATTATTCCGATGATTCATAACATACCGCCCACTAAGACGTTTATAATCTCCGGTGTTTTTCGCGTGAACCCAGACTGCACAGATGGATATAGATTATAAGGGATAGATCTTTATTTATTTATTTTTTTTTTTTTAAAGTTCCCAATGACAGTCGCATTTCATTCGCGAGCGGTTAATAAAATCTCGACACCGTGCTATTACTGTACGTTCGCGCGTACACGTGAAGCGCAGTGCAGTGTTGCAAACGTCTACCGGGGAAATAACTCTGTACAGGTTTTTCCAAAAACGGAAATCCATGTTTCTTTATTTTTCGTAACTAACAAACGTTATCGCTATTTCTAATGAAAAGAACTTGCGCCGCACTCGTGTCGTCTTACACTTGTACTTGTGTCTGAACTGAGATGGTCATCCAAACCTGAATAAACCTGTAAAAAGAGATTGCACCTAAATGATTATTTCTTTTTGCTGTGTAAGACAACACCACGGATGATAAACAAACAAACAAACAAATAAATAAATGCATATGTTTTTATATAAAGGCAGAGCTTATTTTCTGCATGGTGTAGTATACTGTACAGTAGTGTGTCCCTTATTAATCATCATTTATAGTGTCATTCATCAGCATCTTTCTCAACACACACACACACACACACACACACACACACACACGCGCGCGCTGACTGTTTGTATATTTCCTTTGTTTATTGATTAATGACAGGCGGTTCTTAACGAACACACTGTATGTCTTTCCTGAAATCAAGTCACGTGTACGAAGTTCCACTGATTTCCAATAATAACGCACGGATGTATACCAGGATTACTCGTATGCGAAACATTCAAAGGCAAGGAAACATCTGGAAGCATCTGTATGGTCCACGTTAGCAGGGTGTAACAGTCTGAGTAAAGTCTGACAGATGAATATTTATTGCTTACTGTTCAAAGTGTAATAATGAGCAGAAATATTTGCCCTGTATAAATATTTAACACACACACACACACACAGACACACACTTCACTCGGCAATGCAGGTGAGAAGCTCGGATTTAGTCGGATATCCTCGGTATGACGGAACCATCGTCTCTGCTGTCATAAAAGCGCTCAACGGGAAACTGGATCAGATCCCCGTCCTCAGGCAGCGGGCGCCCGCTCTGATACCCACTGAACTCAGACGAGACGCAGGTGGCTGCCATGGCAGACCGGAAGGGCCTCCGCGTGGAGTACATGTGACGCACATGAGTGTGCGTAGATGACTTCCGGGTTTTGATCCTCCTCCTGAGGACGCGCCCGAGCCAGACCCCGCCCACCGACAGGATCAGCAGCGCGTTGGCCGCCAGCACCGCCGCGGTCACGTGCTGGAGCTCGACGACGCTGTCCGGTGACGTGGTGATGAAACCCACGCAGTGATCTCGTGGAGCCACCTGGCACAAAGCCCCGCCCACTACGCTTTCCACGCAGGTGATGTAGGTGGAGTCCGGACGGAGCTCCCGCAGCGTCACCGCTCGAGCGGAGCCGTCGGTGTAAACGTAGCGTGGGAAACGCACGGAGTGTCCAAAGCGGTCGAACAGGATGCGGAACATCAGCGCGTGGGCCTGGGCGGTGTGTGCCTCCGCCGGCGTGCTCCACAACACCGTGCTCGAGTCGAAGCTCACGTTGTGCACGCTCACGTTCACGATGTACCGGCGGTTGAACTGACAAGCGTCCGTCACCGACACGCGTTCGGCGGCGTGACGCTCCGCGTGGTTCTGCGGTGCATCACTCAGCTCCCTTGTGCTGATGTTCTCCTCCGTTAAAGGGAACGTTTTGGTCGTCGGTGTTCCAAGA
>CM022769.1:25937288-25994788 GCA_012411365.1 Ameiurus melas | reverse complement strand
CTCCGTAATCCCCCCGTTCCCTTTATTAAAAACACAACCTGGATTATAAATCAGTTCCCTTTGCCGTGGCGTCTTCGTGCAACACTTCCAGCACCTCGGCCGAGATACGTGTTCTGGAGCTCTGTAAGACCTGACACGTCGTTGGTCGCCTGCGTGTGTGTGTGTGTGTGTATATATATATAACTGAACAGGTTTGTGAATTGTTTTATTCGTTAGCTGTGTCATCCCGTAGTAGAGAGAAGGGACAGACACATATGTGTCACGAGCACGTTTAATTTTCCCTGCAGGTTCTTCAGGAGGAACGCGTGCGTCATCTCCACCGCGAGCACGTTCCCTAACGAGGCTCTGGAGAATCTCGGGTTTGTTTTCCGCTCCACACGTTCTCCGAGTGCTAAACACGCAACGCAACTTTTCCCAGAATGTGAAAATCGGCCACAGGATTTCCCGTAGTTAACGTTCTGCACCCCTTCTCCTAATCAGGTTTGATGACCAAACTGCAGAGACCAGAATTTCAGAACCTCGGTTAATCCAAGGTTTAATGATTAGACGCAAATAATAACTTTCTTCGCGAAGGAAATGGCTGCTACGTTGCTCGGTGATGTTTTTCAGCTCAATGCCTCGCTTCTTCCATTATAAGACTGTGGGCTTGCTGGAGGTTAGGCTTCACTTCCCAAACAATATGCTCCATTGTTAAGCGTCCGATCCTTCTGGTCCTCGGAAGAAGCCCCTAAAATGCTGGTCTGAGATCAGTCTTCTCAGTCATTACAGGCTATGTGGTTACACAGTTTTACTCTGGAGAGGAAGCTGCATTCCTGTTGTCACGATGGACAAATTTCCTGCCTCTCAACACCATCGAGTTTGGGGGGTGTGGGATGGAACGAAGAAACAATAGACTTCATAGTTGTCGTGTTGGTGTTTGGAACAGTACAGCGTGAGCAACATAGAGAACCGAGGAACAACGTGAGATGTGTATAGAAAAACACAACCATAGTCAGAAGGAGATAATGTGGGAATGGTAAAAAAATATATATATATGTATATAAAAACTGTTTCCGCAGCTTCAGACATTTCCATCTCGTGGAACAAGAGACGAGACGCCAAAAGAAACTATGAAAAGCAAACGTGAGTACAGTGAGGGGAAAAAAGTATTTGATCCCCTGCTGATTTTGTACGTTTGCCCACTGATAAAGAAATGATCAGTCTATAATTTTAATGGTAGGTTTATTTGAACAGTGAGAGACAGAATAACAACAAAAAAACATCCAGAAAAACACATGTCTAAAATGTTATACATTGATTTGCATTTTAATGAGGGAAATAAGTATTTGACCCCCTCTCGATCAGAAAGATTTCTGGCTCCCAGGTGTCTTTTATACAGGTAACGAGCTGAGATTAGGAGCACACACACTCTTAAAGGGAGTTCTCCTAATCTCAGCTTGTTACCTGTATAAAAGACACCTGTCCACAGAAGCAATCAATCAATCAGATTCCAAACTCTCCACCATGGCCAAGACTAAAGAGCTCTCCAAGGATGTCAGGGACAAGATTGTAGACCTACACAAGTCTGGAATGGGCTACGAGACCATTGCCAAGCAGCTTGGTGAGACGGTGACAACAGTTAGTGCGATTATTCGCAAATGGAAGAAACACAAAAGAACTGTCAATCTCCCTCGGCCTGGGGCTCCATGCAAGATCTCACCTCGTGGAGTTGCAATGATCATGAGAACAGTGAGGAATCAGCCCAGAACTACACGGGAGGATCTTGTCAATGATCTCAAGGCAGCTGGGACCATAGTCACCAAGAAAACAATTGGTAACACACTACGCCGTGAAGGACTGAAATCCTGCAGCGCCCGCAAGGTCCCACAGCTCAAGAAAGCACATATACATGACCGTCTGAAGTTTGCCAATGAACATCTGAATGATTCAGAGGACAACTGGGTGAAAGTGTTGTGGTCAGATGAGACCAAAATGGAGCTCTTTAGCATCAACTCAACTCGCCGTGTTTGGAGGAGGAGGAATGCTGCCTATGACCCCAAGAACACCATCAACACCGTCAAACATGGAGGTGGAAACATTATGCTTTGGAGGTGTTTTTCTGCTAAGGAGACAGGACGACTTCAACGCATCAAAGGGACGATGGACGGGGCCATGTACCGTCAAATCTTGGGTGAGAACCTCCTTCCCTCAGCCAGGGCATTGAAAATGGGTCGTGGATGGGTATTCCAGCATGACAATGACCCAAAACACACGGCCAAGGCAACAAAGGAGTGGTTCAAGAAGAAGCACATTAAGGTCCTGGAGTGGCCTAGCCAGTCTCCAGACCTTAATCCCATAGAAAATCTGTGGAGGGAGCTGAAGGTTCGAGTTGCCAAACGTCAGCCTCGAAACCTTAATGACTTGGAGAAGATCTACAGAGAGGAGTGGGACAAAATCCCTCCTGAGATGTGTGCAAACCTGGTGGCCAACTACAAGAAACGTCTGACCTCTGTGATCGCCAGCAAGGGTTTTACCACCAAGTACTAAGTCATGTTTTACAGAGGGGTCAAATACTTATTTCCCTCATTAAAATGCAAATCAATTTATAACATTTTAAAATTATAGACTGATCATTTCTTTATCAGTGGGCAAACGTACAAAATCAGCAGGGGATCAAATACTTTTTTTCCCTCACTGTACATATTTTCCAGCTAGGACAGTGATGCAGTAGATTAGACAGTCCTTCATTGCACTCTGGAATGCTTCGAGATGCTTTGTGGTCATGCATCCCCAAAGGTTGTTTGCGTGATCACACCGGACACCTGTTCTTCACACCTTTTACTTAGGGCTTATGATCGGACCCAGGCTGCCAGGTAAGAACGTAGCCTTCCACAAGTTTTAGAGCAGTTAAGTCTTGAGGCTAAGCAGGTTTCCAGGACTGTGGGTTGTTTATGTCCAACATATTCCAGCTGCAGAGGTCTGATTTGGAGAACCAAGGAGGACCTGAAACCTGTAACACTTTTTATAAACGTTGATATAAGACTCGGCTAATGCTGAAGCTTTAAGAAATCCCCAGGGCTGATGGATGCTACATGGATTTATAGACCTATAAGGTTTGAGGATATCCAATAATCAGCTTACATCAGGGTAGGTGAGAGTAAAAGTATGTCTCTTCTTTTATGTGCAGGTTCGTGAGAGCAGCCATGCCTATCCATCCTCCTCCTCCCCCGCATCCTCCCCCTCCCCCCCAGCACCACCTCCACCACCCCCACCAGCTGTCCTACAGGTAACACACACACACACACACACACACAAATGCATTTAAATTTGAAATGTAAACAGTTACACAAACGTACTCCGTCACTTCTTATTAGCATGTTCAACCTGCAAACCACCTGGACAGATTTGCAATATTAATTAGAGCTAAAATTACACACACACACACATACACACACACACACACACACACAGAGTGGCATATGACGCTCAGCAGTGTCATTTTCTGACTGGCTCTCTCTCCACTGGTCTCCTGGTTAATTTATGTTTCATTTGAGATGCCGCTGTGTGTGGTGGCACTTCTGCTCCCTCCCGTGCACACCGTCCATTTCTCCATCATTAATATGTATATGTATCGGGTTTGCGTTGTGTTGTTCCCAAAATGAGTCCTACTGTATCGACTAGTCGTTATTTTAGAGCTTCGTCCAAGTATCGCTAGTTCGAATTCTAGAATAAAATCAGCAATCTCATCGTAAACGTGACAAATATAGCCTATAAAATTGTGTCCGTGTCGGATACTCCTGCCGATAGCTGTGTTGTAAATGCTCATTTGTGCGACCAACTGCGTTCATTGTACGTCAAATAAAAGTTAAACCTGCAAGCAGTATTTTCAGGGGCCCATGCACCCAGACACGGTGAGCCGGATATAGGAAAGCAGAGCCATAACTATAGGTAAAGGGACTCTCGAGTTGATGTGAGCCAAATTTGGAGAAGATTGGACAAGATTTAGAGGAGGAGTAAAAATAGCACTGACCAGCAGGTGGCACTGGGATTAAATTTGTTGCATAGCTTCAGGTCATGGTCCTGAAGCTGTCTACCGAGTTTTGTGTCCATGCGCAAAGTCTGAGACACTAGACGCGCCTTCCTGTTTGATGGCTTTACTGTCAGGTCAGATTCGTCGGCCAGTTTACGGGACAAATCGTTTGGACTATTGCAAATTATTTTCTGAGGCTTACTTTGAAGATAACATGTGCCAGACCATTGGACATTGATTGGAAGAAAATTAGGTGGGACAAAATAGGCAGGAATTGACGTTGAAGTCAAATCCAGAGAGGCCTGGCTTGTCAATTTTCGACACACGGTTCCAAAGTTATGACCATAAACATAGTTCCGTTTTAGGTGGAAATTTGACCCAGTGGTGGCGCTATAGAGCGTTGGCAGCACTTGGCCCAAATTTGGTCAGAATGTTCCTTAGACCCTCCCCAATCAGTGTGCCAAATTTCACAACTTTTTACAAGACAGTTCTATGGGCTGCCATAGACAACCCAGCCAGAAGAAGAAGAAGAAGAATAGTAATAAAAAAAGGTAGAATAACAACAGGGGTCCAAGCACCGAAATAGTTTTCTGTAATTCAGTCACAGTGTAAATCTGCAGCACTAATTGTGTATTAACAGTCCAGAGCGCTCCGTTTCGCCCCCAGTATCTCATAAAGCATATGGATATTTACATCTACAGCTATCACGTTTTGAATAGAAACTAGTCTCCCAGCTCATGTCACGCTCTGGTTTCTTTCCCAGCCCCAAACGGAGCCTCCGAACCTCCGGTGCGGTGAAGGAGGCCGCAGCGCACTACTCTCAGACATTCGGAAGGGAGCCAGACTGAAAAAGGTGACGCAGGTCAATGACCGCAGTGCTCCCGCCCTCAACAGTGAGTCCAAATCAGAGCAACCTGCCACGTGATTCAGTTCAGGCTCATCGTCAGTGCAGGAATAAACGTGTACTCGCCAGCACCAGTAAACCAGTTTTAACCTGTGTTGCTGCAGCTGTGGTGAAGTTTTACAAAAATAGCCGTCCCAAACCATCTCCTGGAAACTGAAATGTGAGCTGTTATAAATGTGAGCCTCCAACCACTTGTGTGGAGCCCTCCTCTTTTACACTAAAGGCCAGCAAATGATAACAAACTCCTAATTTTGACAGTGACAATCAGTACTATCTAAATAATAATCATTACTATCTCTAACCACAGTTTAAAGATGGTGAAGAAGGACGTAAAACACAATTAGAGATCGGATGAGTGCCTTTATCAGACTGGGTCTAATCTGCTGGCTGTTGTGTGTACATTCCCATCTAACTTTAGAGCCCAGAGTGCACAGCGTGGATGGTAATAGTGGAGCAGGCGGAAGCGCTGGTGCCACACCGACACAGGGACCTACTCTGAGTGGACTTTTTGCTGGAGGATTTCCTGTCCTCAGGCCTGTTGGACAGAGAGACAAGAACCGTCCAGGTGCCCAATCTAGTCCTGATCCGATGCTGTATCACTTTAAGATCAACCTTCCTGTTCAGCTCAACTCAGACCTGTGTACTGATCTCAACAGTAATGAAAATGATCTGTGCATAGCTCACTTGGTTGTTAGGGAACATGAATTCAGTGTATGTTAGTCTGGTTACTTCCACACATAGCGCTGCTTGGAAGGTTGCAAACCCATTCGAATGTTCTATATATCTGCACAACTTTGACATTTTTTATATTTTTTTAATTGTTGTTGTAAAAAAGATTGTCAACTATATGATGGACTATTTTGTGTAGATTTATGACATTAAATCCCGATTAAGTTCCATTTCAGTTCCAGGGTGTATCATTACAAACGTTCACGTGGGTTTGAGTACTTGTGCAGCACACTGTACTGAACGATGGAATGAATTAGGCATGTTAAATTGAATACCTCATAGATTTTGTGTCATTTCTCTTTTTGTAAAGTGACTCGGTCCGGTTCTACTGCCAGCCTGAAGCAGCCTCTGTGGAACCTGCCATCACGGGGGGAGAGTTTCAGGGGTAGCACTCCAGATCTCTCTCCTTCATGCAGACCTTTAGAAAGGACCTCTTCTTTATCTAAAAGACGTCCTGTCTCTTCCTACACGGCCCCGCCTTCCCCCAGCCAAGCCACTCCCCCAAGTTTTAAACCTCTATCCTGTCCTCCCACTATGGCTCCTCCTCCTCCTCCATCACTTCTTCATCAGGAGCATGCAAGTAGCAAGCCACCTCCTCTCTCTACCTGTCCTCCTCCTCCTCCTCCTCCTCCTCAAATCACCAAACCCACATGGTTGCCGGTTCAATCTCACTCCATTCCTATGCCCACAATTCCGCCTCCACCCCCACCTCCCTTGGTCCCACCTTCCTCTCTTTCTGATAGGTTCTACCCTCTGCCTCCTTCTCCACAACCAGTAGATGCTAAGTTTGGCAACTTCAGGGACAGTCCTCCTTTCCCTGTGTTTTTTACACCTAGTCTTCCTGCATCTGTGCCCCCTCCTCCACTCCCGCCGCCACCTAAAGCTCCCGCGATGTCCACGTACCACCCTGCAGTTCCTCTGCTGCCTCCCTCTTACCCCTGCACGGCCCCCAGCCGGAAACCTCCTGCAGTACCTGGAAGTGCAGGTACAAACCCAATAAAGGAAAGATGAAGACGTTTGAGATGTGTGTGTGTGTGTGTGTCATTCAAGTTTCTTATTTCTGGATAAGGTTTTCTGTCAGATTAAGAAGTGTATTAGCACCAACCCCCCCAAAAAATAAATCTGTCTAATTGATTGACAGGTGCTGGTCGGTTGGCTCCTCCCCCTGCTCCACCGGCTCGTTCTCCTAACACAGAGTTGTCCAGCAGAATCCCGCCCCCTCTACCACCTCTTCCCCTGGCTCCGCCCGTCTCCGTGAGGAACGGACACCTGGACAGCTTTGGTAAAAGACTCCATCTACAGTACACGCTTGATTCGAGTGTGTGAACTGTCTGTGTGTTTTCTTCTTTAACGCTGCAGTCGTTATCGTCTCTCTGTGTTGCTTTTAGATGACTTTGAATCCAAGTTTCAGTTCCACCCAGTGGAAGATTTCCCTCCTCCTGAAGTGTTCCGGCCCTTTCCGCGATCATACCCAAGCAAAGACAACAGAGGTATAACAGCCTGTGTGTCTGTGTATGTTGTATAGAGAGGTCAAACAGCTTTAGGTCTGTCAGCGCGTTCATATTAAACACACACGCTTGAAGCAGATTCCCAGATACACACCAGCCTACACTTGAACTGTCTTTACACTGATGTCCTGAATCAAAAAAAGAAACACTTTTTAGGTGAGACATTTTGTCTTGTATCGATCACATCTTGACGGAAATCAGTGCCGTGATCCGATTCTGAACGCCGCCTTTCCTCCCTACAGTGTCATCACAAGCTCCTGGCATCACCAGGACCCACCTACGATGAGACGATTGGATCGACGTTTCTCTCGTTATCGCCATCTTTGCTGATGATGACGATGATGATGATGAGGAGGATGATGAGGAGGAGAACAAAGGCCCAGCTTTGGTCCACCTCAGGACCTGAGGATACACACTCCAGTCGAATCACAGAACCGGGTAGAATCCTAACCTTGAACTGAAAACGCTCACCAGACTGCGTTATGGTAAAGATCCGGAACTCCTCGGCTTTCCTGCAGTCAGTCTACGTTCTTACGTTCGTAAACAACCTTACTTTACGCATACACTTTCCCCCCCAGACGTTACCCTCAGTCTAATCTAGGAATTCCTAGAAAAGGACAGAAAAAATAAAAAAAAAACGGAGCTTAGTTCACGTCTGCGGTTGCAGTTTGCTGTCTGACCTACTGTTATTTCACACGACCTTATTCACAAAGCCCAAGGTCACGTCCAAACAGAACGCCGGCTAACAATCTACACCATAGTGTGCTAATGTATGAAATATGAGCTCAGTAGCTTTTATTAGACATTCACATGTGCCTCATATCCAGATTATAGTCTGATTTATCACTGGGTTTTGTCTGTATATGTGTGTGTGTGTGTGTGTGTGTATATATATATATATATATATATATATATATATATAAATAAATAAATAATGTGTGTATATATATATATATATATGTCGAGACAGTGCCACCACCTGGAGCCTGTGTGAAATTCCCAATTCTGAACCCTAATTGAATAAATAATACGTAACTTAAGTAAATGTACTGAATCACGTGTTATTGTACTTGCAATATAATAATAAAATAATATTTCTATGTATTATATTATAGATTTCCAAGACATGAAAATAGATGTTAAACGTCCTGCTCATTTTAGCGAACTTGGCTCTCGCCAAGATAAGCACCATCTCAGATGTCACTTCACAGTAAACTAATGTCCTTGTGTGTTTCCGTCCATTTACGCTTCCTTCCATGTAACGTCCTTCAGTTTGGTGTTGATAGCTGACTCCAGGGATCTGCTTATTTTGGATCGAGCTAAGTAGGGTACATCTGTGGGGTCTTCCAAGTGGGCACCTTCCATCCTCTGTGTTTCGTCAACTAGCCCACAACACCTCAAGAGGGCTCGGCGGTGATTCTGGCGTCCCAGAACCACGCCCCTCCGTCCCCCACCTCACCTCACTCAGCCCAGCTAATTTTCCTGTACTTTTTAAGAACAAGCCAGGAATAAGATTGGTCATTGGCTCTTTTAGTACGCACACACACACACACACACACACACACACACACACACTTTAGCACAGCAGTTCCAGCTAATGAAATACACGCAATGGTCGAATATTCTTTAATTGATATAGATTTACACATCAAAGAATGATGTTCGGGACATTTCGGAGCATGCCTTGTCTTTTTATCCGATGTGAAGAGTTCTGAGATTGGACTCCTATATATCCAGGTTTGCACTTTAGAACTTTATTCCAAGTGGAATGACGCACAAACGAACCGGCTTTGAAGAAACCAACCTCGACGTCTCACGTTTACTTCGGGGGTTCATGCACACTCGTACACACACTCGCATACACCTACACACACACACGCGCGCGCATTTCTAATGACGATGACATTGAGAATAAATCGTCTAAAACGCATTGACGTGAATAAAAACGAATAAACACAGTCATCAACTTTTGTTAAACACCTCCACACTGAGAATGCGTCATGATGCGAGCTCCACGCTGTGAGAACCACAGGCTGACCTGGATGTGTGCTCATGCATGCACACACACACACACACACACACACACGGCGTCAGGAGCTCAGGTAGCATTCTTGCAGCCGGTCGAGTCGATGATGCAGGAATCGGTGCATCTGAGCTGTCCGAACGTCCTGTGGAGACACAGTGGTGAGGAACTTCTGTGGCACCATAACGGTATCATATAGTGAGCATTACTGTGGGTAAATAAATGAAGCGAAGAGTCTGAAACGTGTACACTGTGTGTGTGTGTGTGTGTGTGTGTGTGTGAGAGGGGTACGTGCCCCGGCAGGTACGTCCTGCAGGTCTGATAACCAAAGTCCTTTCCATCACACTCTTCAGCACCGTCATGGCGATATCCATCTCCACAATAAGCCTTCTTACAGCCTGCAATAAAACAAAGATGGACCCTGAGCAGATGAGAACTCCTCCTCTAGCATGCGTAGACGTCTACGCGTGTTCGTCTCTGACCGCATGACCTACCCACGCATTCATCTGTGACCACTTGGTTTCCATCATCACACTCCTCTCCGTTCATCATCTGCACCTCTCCATCGCCACACTCCTCCCACGCCGCTCTCTCCTTCCTCTCCATCGCGCGGACTGGGAGCAGCTGTTTGAAGAGAAAAGCAGAATGAAAACGTAACGAGGACAAGGTGCTGGGACTTTACGGCGTGAGAAAACTCCTGTCCTAATCATGAGCTGGAGCACGTGATGGTACCTGAATCGGATTCCACCCGTCCGCGTCTTTAAAGTAGAGAGATTTCCGTTCTTTGCAGAAAGCGAGAGTGTTGACCGCGTCGAGGTCGCTCAGTTCCTTCTCGCCGTTCACCACGAATATCTACAGACGGGACGATGACGCGTGTATAACACCGCTCCACCTACATCACGTGTGGCTCGTTTAATACGACCGATCATGTAAGATCATTAAGTCGAGTTCGGTCCAGTGTGTGTCTGTGTGTGTGTGTGTGTGTGTGTGTGTGTGTAGCATGAACTCACTGCTGAAACCTTGGTGAATTTGTCACGGCGCTGCAGTGATGCGCTCCCAAGGCCGTTCGTATCGGACGAGCTGCAGTCACATGGTCCAGGAGGACCTGGCGTCCCCATCTCGCCTTTCTCTCCGCCTACATACAGCACTGCACACCACACACACATTCATATTCAGTGTACTGTGTGTGTGTGTGTGTGTGTGTGTGTGTGTGTGTGGGGTATAATGCAATCGGTTTTAGTGCTCCAAATATTCAATATTCAGATTTCACCCTACGTGGATACGCCAACTGTTTCACGTGTGTGTGTGTTTTTTTTGTTTTGTTTTTTACGTGAACTGTACGTGTTGTCTCGTTGGACCCGAGCAGACGTTTCTGGCAAAGTTTCTATTTAACAATTAGAAGCGATGCTAGCCAATCACGGGCATCTGTGAGCTCAGGTCGTGCGTTATCCATCCATCCATCCATCCATCCGTCCATCTTCTATACCGCTTACTCCTTTTCAGGGTCACGGAGGAACCTGGAGCCTATAACAGGGAGCATCGGGCACGAGGCGGGGTACACCCTGGACAGGGTGCCAGTCCCATCGCAGGGCAGTCATGCTTTATTGATTTATTTTTAATCAACACCGAATGGAAAGGACTTATTTTGGGTCACCTGAGGCAGGAACTCCAGGGGGTCCCGGCTGTCCGTTGAGTCCCGGTGGACCAGCTGGTCCCATTGGTCCTATTCGTCCAGTCTGTCCTTTAGATCCCTGTTGAACAGAAAAGATAGAGATCCTCCACCTCTTTAGTTTCTAGTGCTGATACTGCGAACCTGACAGGCTCGAGAGACCTACAGCAAGATGACACAGCTAGTCATAGGCACAGTACAGACCCGCCAGGCTTAGAACTTTAAAATCGTAATACGAACACTGACTCCTGAGGCATGATCGACCTGGTGTGAGAGAGTGCGTGAGTGACGTATGCAGACGTAAAGACACAGAAACACAGGTCCAAGAGGTTCTGAGGTCACGCTGGGACACACACATCAGAAAACGGACGCCTCCTGACCGATTTAGCACAAGTAAGATCGGGTAACTGAACATGTGAGGCCAAGCATGGTGTGTGTGTGTGTGTGTGTGTGTGTGTGTGGAATTATTTTGACTGTCCAGTGCTTTAGGATACCAATGGATTTGATTTGTATCTGTCATTAGACATCGTAACGGACATTACGTGCATAATACCTCAACCGTCTGAATCCGATCTACGCCCACGTTATCTGAAGTTGGTCTTCAGGTTCGAGTATTCATGTTGTGGGTGACAGAAATAGCACACAGACCCTAGACAGGAACCCCCACTCCCCCTCCCCGGCACGCACGAGCCAACAAACTCGAACTCCCTCCTGGAGGAGGTTGTGAAGGGGGTATTTTCTTCGCCACCACAGGTCATCCACCTCCATCAATTTCTGGCACGAAATACGAGATCTCTCCACACCCGATGATCTGACGCGTTGGTCCCGATCCATTTCTCAGCCCTAATGACGCCGTGAAGCTCTCTGGACTTCGTACTGAGAGCGAACAGCAAACTCCGAATGCCAGCGTCGCACTTCAGATCGAATCGTTTATCCGCGTACACGCGCTCGGACACGGAACCGCTCCGCAACCGACTGTCCGACGACATTCTGTCCCTTAAAAAGGGGGAGGAGCAACATTACACAAAGTGCTGTAATTCCTACACCGTCCACCTGCTTTGGACGTGAACTCCGCTCAGATTAAAGCGTGCACTCATATTCATCATTTCATCTCGACTCGACTCGACTGCACCATCACGATAACGGCGTCCGTGTCCAGATATTTATGGACCCGACTGTACGTACGAGACGCGGTTTGTTTTCACCTGCTTTCCTCTTTTGCCTGGGCGTCCTGTAGGACCACGCGTCCCGGTCACGCCGGCCTCTCCCTTCGGGCCCGTTTCACCCTGAGACACACAAACAAACACTAACACACACACACACACACACACACACACACACGCACGCGCACACACGCACACACACAACAGTATACAAGTACTACAATGTACGAAAGAAAGCAATGCTGCTTAAAATCCTCCAGCTCTTACCTTCTGTCCAAACATGCCAGGGTGTCCACTTACACCCTACACACACACACACACACACACACACAGTGAGACATCTCATCCTCTCCACAATCCTCTTCAGCAACGCTACATAACTTCCTAAACCTGCAGTGTTTAAATGAGTTCTCTCACACCTTGTCTCCCTTTGGACCTGGAACTCCTGGTTCCACGTGCGAACCCTATAAAAGACAGATCCGACCTGTGAGACACGTTAATATTAACGTGCTGGAGACACTATTAACGTTGCAGTAGCTCCACGAGCGGTTCCACATTATTCCTGTCTGAAAAACACACCTTCTCTCCTTTGTATCCCGGTAGTCCCTGTGGTTAAAAAAAAAAAAGTTAAAGAAATGAAAAGATTGTAAATAAGTAGAACTGTTATTTTCATTTGGGTTCATCTGTATATGGTGGATATAAAAGTTTACACACCCCCGGTCTAAATCGCACGTTTTTCCGATGTTCGAAATAAAACTGAGATCGATCACGTCAGACTGTCGACACCTGTAACGTGATACGGCAGACGACAGCAAGTCACAAGAAAAGAAAAAAAGAACAAAAACGAACAAGAACCTGTCGCGTAAGTATGCGCACCCCTTTACTAATACTTTGCTTTGCTTGTAAATATCACTCTACAGGTGCTAAATCTCGGGGTTGCTGTTTTTCGGGGGTTGTTTTGTTTACATAAAATCCTGGCATTTTAACAGGGGTGTGTAGACTTTTTGATATCTGCTGTATATTTAACTACACTTGCAGGGTGATCATGGTTCTAAATGAAGTCTCAGTCAGAAACGCATCTACATCGTGTTAGAAATGAAGTATGGGAGAAGCTCCATGATCCTCACTGCGACAGTACGTAGCTAACGTTCTGCTAGCAACGGGTTCATGTTCGGACTTCACCTTGTCTCCTACTGGTCCTCTCATCCCAGGATGTCCCATCAGTCCGTGGTCTCCCTTCTCGCCCTGTAGGCCACAGCAGAGTGTAAAGACGTGAACGGGGGAGTGAGTGCCACTCCGAGTACAGTCTGGGGGTTTGTGCTTGAAAGGTAGTATGATGAATGCTGTAGTGTGTTAGCGTGTGTGCTAATAACAACAACAACAACAAAAAAGAACTCACTTTGGGTCCCTCGGGACCGGGCGGTCCAGTAGAGCCCGGACTCCCGGGAAGCCCAGGCCGGCCGGGGCGACCCTGCGGAAACACATAGACACGTGTCTACAGCGGTGTGTAGCTGAAGTCCCTTTTATTAAATGTGATCAGTTATATATAGGAAATTAGATTGAATCCACGGCCAGTGATGTTAATAAAGGGTTGTGAAACGGAAAAGGGTGAAGAAATTCAGCGACTGCTTTACGCTAAGCTACACGCAGGCGTAGGGAGATCATGGGGCAGTAGAAACGCACTCGTGTCCTGACTCAATGAATCTGAGACACGACGGCAGCAGATATTTCCTCCGAGCAGCCGCGGGACATCATAAACTCTTACAGAACAATCTTCTGACAGACTTTTAATACAGGAAGTGGACGCAAACAAAGCAGCTCTGAACGAGCACCGAGCGATGCACTAATAATAACGCACAGATTACACTGCATTCACACGCCAACAGTATACCGACTCATACCCCCCCTCTCTCTCTCACTATCTCTCTCTCACTATCTCTCTCTCACTCTAACTCTCCCTCTCTCTCTCTCTCTAACTCTCTCTCACTCGAACTCTCCCTCTCTCTCTCTCACTCTCTCATTATCTCTCTTTCACTCTAACTCTCCCTCTCTCTCGCTCACTCTCTCTCTCACTCTCTCATTATCTGTCTCTCACTCCAACTCTCTCATTATCTCTCTCACTCTAACTCTCTCTCTCGCTCTCTCTCTCATTCTCACTCTAACTCTCTCTCTCTCTCATCTCTCTCGCACTAACTCTCCCTCTCTCTCACTCTCTCATTATCTCTCTCTCACTCTAACTCTCGTTCTCTCTCATTATCTCTCAATCTATCTCTCTCTCTCTCATCTCTCTCGCACTAACTCTATCTCTCTCTCTCTCATTCTCACTTTAACTCTCTCTCACTCTAACTCTCTCTCTCTCTCTCTCTCATTATCTCTCTCGCACTCACTCTCTCTCTCTCATTATCTCTCTCTCTCTCTCTCATTATCTCTCTCTCTCTCATTCTCACTTTAACTCTCTCTCACTCTAACTCTCTCTCTCATTATCTCTCTCACACTAACTCTCTCTCTCTCTCTCATTATCTCTCTCGCACTCACTCTATCTCTCTCTCTCTCATTATCTCTCTCTCTCTCATTATCTCTCTGGCATTCTAACTCTATCTCTCTCTCTCATTATCTCTCTCACTCTAACTCTCTCTCTCGGTCAATGTAATGATCTCTCGCTCATTGTTGATTTCTATCTGCAGTGCGGTAAAGAGATCTATGTCTGATCTTGGCACTGAGTGATATTGCCGGACTGTGCTGCGGTGGACCAAAGCCATGCCTTAATACACCGGAGATTAATTAACCTTAAAGTGCTGACCGTGGAACACTGAAAAATGATGCAGCACAAACGAGGGATAAAAGACAGAGAGATGCGACTGACCGGGCGTAACTTTCTACTGCCCTCATCGCGGTCATTAACACTCCTGCTCATAGAGAGATGATCGTAGGGCACAGACCCAAACCAGAGCAGGAAGGCCATGTTGTTCCACTTGTTGACGATTATTCCAGGCTTACCTTTGTTCCTGGCCGACCTATATCCCCCTACAGAGAGAAGACGACAGCATGCAGGTTCCAGAGTTTATCCCATGTGTATCCCAAAAGAATACGGTAAAATCTCTTCTCGTTCACCATTCAGACTCACCTTATCTCCCTTGGGACCCTGTACTCCTGGAAAGCTGTTCTGTCCCTGAAATAAAAGAGTGTAAATAAACCTGTTTACAGCTCTGTGATGCTGCATTACATTTACCTGTGAAGAGGGAACTCTTCTTTCCCTAGAGACGGCGGTAGGAAATTACCCCAGCGGTCACGACATACCGGTGGTCCAGCAGGGCCAGGTGGTCCAGGAGGTCCTGCGAGACAATACTGCATCTCATCTCCTTCATCACGTCCTCTCCACCTTTCACCCTCCACATATTCTGCAAACACCTTAAAAAACAAATATTATAAAGCCCATGTGAGCGTTCGAGTTTACCTGAACTGACCGATCGATTCTTTCCAAAAAAGACCTTTTTTTCTGAGAATTTTTTGAAATTGACTGTGAAGACTCGTACAGAGACGTCATTAAGCACTCACCCGAGCTCTCCTCCACACGCCGGGCAGGGGCGGGAACAGGGGTGGTGGAGGCGGAGTCTGTAAGCAACATGGGTCAAATCTTTTCAGGACTTCTAGCGGAGCCAGCACTATGACAACCGATTAGAAAACAAGATCAGATTCAATAAACCAACGAGCTAGGCTGCTTCTTTATTAAGGCCGGTTTTCTCCCCAAGACCAAAGACATGTTTTGCAGGCTGATTGAGTTATAATGTCCAAAGTGTCCGTAGTGAATGTGTGCAATAGATCCAGGGATCCACCACATCCAGGGCGTACCCCACCTTGTGCCCAATCCTCATTGGGATAGGCTCCAGGATCTATTGCACTTTTAAAGCCGCAGTACAGAACTTTTGCCTCTCTATCGCCATCTTTGTTTGAAACATAAAACTGCAAGTTACTAGTGGATTTATCATCTTTTTTTTTTTATTTTATTTTTTTACACGGGCCGAGCTTGGGCACTGCTCCTCTGCGCAGGTGCTGATTTGTCTCGTGAGTGCGCTAATGTTAGCTAACTAGCCAGATTAAAATAGTCATCTAGATCAGCGGTCCCCAACCTTTTTTGCGCCACGGACCGGTTTAATATCAGACAATATTTTCACGGACCAGCCTTTAAGGTGTGGCGGATAAATACAGCAAAATAAAATGATCGGACCGGCATAAAAACTGGGGGATTTTTAAAATCTAATAATAAACGTGAATCCGATGCGAAATCGCTACTTTATTAGCAGCGTCCTCGTAACATCGTCTCTCCCCCCTAACGCTCTCTGGTCTCTATGGTAAGGTTTCAACGTATCACGTGACCGAGACAAGCGTCTTGACATGCGTCAAGAGTGAGTCGTAGAAGGATGTAACGGAGAGAACCCGTTACATCCCCAGTGGTCCCCAACCGTGGACCGGCGGTTGGAGACCGCTGATCTAGATGGCAATTTCAATCCCAATACAAAACCATACGAAGACGAATGCCGTCAAACGGACGTTTCCCCGCGAAATCCGACGCGACAGATCGTTTTATAAATCGTTAATATAGTGAATCGGAGTAAAGTAAGGAGATGGTTTTGATTTTTTTTTAAAATAAATTTTTATGTACTTGCTCAATAATCGATTTTGGTTCCTTTTTAACCGGGAAAAGTTCCTTACTGCAGCTTTAAATATACCGGTAGGTAGAATAAACATTCTGGTGCTTGTGTTGATGCTGTGAGATCGAATCCGCTGCAGATTATAGAATTAATGACGTCCATGCGCACACACACATTAGTCGATTATGGCTGTAGTGGTCTTACACAGTCTACAAAGAGAATAAACAGGGTCTTACCTGTAGGTGAAGGGAGCTGGTTATCGAAGTCGCCCGAGACAGAATAAAACAGGAGCTGGAGCTGCAGTCCAATCCTCACCAAAGCCATGGTTCTACCTGCTGTAGGAGTCCGAGTCCAAGTTACTGTCAGTCTCGACCGCTTCTGCTTTCTCCTCCTCCTCCTCCTCACACCTATTCGACACCGTCTAACGCGAACCTCTGTTTATTTCCAGTTGTACCGAGCTCCTGAGAAGCGAGTGAGGAGTGCTTCCGGCGTTATTTACAGCTCTAACGCTAACCCACCGCAGCCTCTGCCAAGATTAGATACGTTTATTACTGCGGAGCCGCCCGTGTCCGACCACACACTGACGCGCTGATACCCGAGAGAGAGAGAGAGAGAGAGAGAGTGGAGGACAGCCTAAAGATAGTTTTCCATCCACCCTGAAACTCAGTCCCATGAGCAATATGAGGAATACCAAACATACTAGGAGGTCGTAATGTGACCTAACACGAGTTGAACGGAGAAGATTAATTGCTAAGGACCAGCGAACGAGCCATTCGACAGTTCACGAATCGATCCCTCACTCTTACTGCTACACGATCAGTAATAATACTGTTCACATGAGCAACGAAGCCGTTTAAAACTCCTGTCCGTTACTGACAGGAAGTGGAACTGTTGTAGACTCGTCAGCACGTCACATGATTCTGAGATGCTTTTCTGCTCAGCGCGGTTGTAAAGAGTGGTTGTTTAAGTCGCCCTAGGAAAGTTTCCTGGAAGAACATCTGGGAGGGAACCAGTCGTCTGATCTTTCTCATGAGCAACCCACAGAGCTGAAGAATCGATCCCAGGAGATCATCACGGCAGCAGGCTTTTAAAAATCCCTGACCGTCGCCCTCATTCGACCCCGTCCGGATGTTCGATGTGAAAATGAATCGTTTTCGTTCTAATACGATACTAAAACGCATTTCTTAGTAAGAAAAACAACGAAAAAAAAAACAGAATACACGAAACACGTGATTTTGTTTGCTGTTCTGCTTTAATGGTAAAAGATCATCGCAAGAGAATGAAAATCGTGCAAACGTCCAGCTCACACTGGCGTTCTTATGATTTCATGAAATCACATTTCACAATCGCATTCATATTCATACAAACGTTGACAATTCCCAAACGCCGATTGTTTGAAATTTACACATGGGATTAAAAACAAACAAACAAACAAACAAACAAACAAACCCCCCCCTCCCAAAAAAACACAGCCGTCTTATTTTTCATACACACTCTTGGGATAAAGTCTACTGTTGGGCGATTGGAGTTTCGGCTAGTGGCTAAAAGCTCAAACCGAACACTCGTCTTCTCTCTCGCACGGCCTCTCTTTCGCTAGGAACGCTTGCACGAGATGTGAAGAGTAAACAGCACTGCTAACAATGCTACACACTCCACCAGGGCGGACACTGTAAACACATTTCTGCTCCCGGGAACATAAATCATCCTGGACATGATTTAACGGCAAGATCAGCAAACGACATTTCATTATACACAAGCTTTTTGGGGGTTTTTTTTCTTAAAAAAAAGCTTCATTAAAGTGGTGTACAAATTGCAGAGTTTAAAAAGCTTTTAAAAAATGATTCAGGCACATTATAAAGCACTTTGTTAAGATTACTTTAGCTTCTTTGGTAGATACCTGGTATGTAAGAACAAAGCAACAGCACAGCTGCCTTATGAAGAGTTAAGAATGAATATGCATATACACATATCACATCATTACTCTGAGATATATATATATATATATAGACTCTAGAACACGGAATAAAATCTTATAAACGGAATGAATTCATTAGGAAACTTTTACGCCCATGCTTCTCTCATAGTCCTCTGCCATGTTCTACTTAAAGGGGAGGTTTACAGCTCGACATTCCTCTTTGTAATCATCCACCGAGAACCTGCTGCGTTTAAAGATCCAGCCAACATGATTGGAGGTTATTATAACCGCAAAGGGGGAATAAATCTGTGATAATGCCCATGGTTTACAGTGAGCACATGTGGGTGAGATTATTACGTGTCCATACTACGTACAAAGTTACGTTGGTATGGAGGTATGTTAAATAACGAACAAAAAAAGTGTTGTTGTTGGGTTTTTTTTTCTCATTAAACCTCCCCTTTAACTACTTCCCTCCCGCTTTTCAGTACTGATACAACTCATCCTCACAGGTGAGCATACCAAAGCTGTTATACAAACCACCAGCAGAGGACGCTCCCTCTCCACGCCTGTTGTACCTCCGTCTATCACCAGTATCACGCTGCCCTCTACCCTGCCCTCTACCCTGCCCTCTACCCTGCCCTCTCTGCCTGCTGGGTCCTGCTGCTGGACATGGCGCAGTGTGTTGGCCAGACTGGTCCTGGAAAGCGAAACCCTGTATGGCTCCAAGCAGCGTGGAGTAGAGCTTCAGTGCGACAGGAGCCCCAGCCAGCAAAGACTCTGCCTGATGACCTCCTCTCAGTGCAGCCTCTAACCCATGCAGCAAAGTACCACTGAACAGCCTGGGGAAGGGGGGTGGGGGGGAGGAGAGTAATATATCATATATAAGTTTTATATATGAGTTTGAACCACAGCTCTGCCAAGCTACCACTGCTGGGCCCCTGAACAAGGCCCTTAACCCTCACCTTCTCAGGTATATAAATGAGATAAATGTTTGCCTAAATACATAAATCAAAAAGAAGACAGGAACACGAGCATTTCGGGCATTTCTGTACGTTATCCCCTGCCTGTATAGAACAGTGTCAAATTCAAACAGCTGAAGAATATACAGTACCAGGCACACCGAGGCTCCGAGAGCGGGAAACACAACAGCTGGTTCAGGTAAATCCCGGCCCACATACAAGACTGCCATTGGCTAAGAGAATGAGCCACGCCCAAGTCTACACCCCTCCTCTGAGCGGAGTTCATTCTCATTTGGTCTAATCTCTGGCAGATAAAGGGAATAGAAGCACATCCATGAGGGGGACCTGTAGAGGTAGAAAAAAAAAAAGTGCCAAAATCTTACAAACCCACCAAAGTGTCAAAGACAATACCACTACATGTTACCTACAGGTGGCTCGCTTTACCTCCAAACATGGTGTTGCTTCTGCAGAGTTCACCATACACTAGCCCAAGCAGCACACCCTGGAGCAGCGAGCGGCTGGGCTTTGGTGTGGACGAATGCGCCCAGAAATAGGTCACACACACAGGCAGCTGGAGATGTGGATCTACGAGCTGCAGCACCTGCTCCATCACCCCCAGAGTTCCCAACAACACCTTGCGTCTCACGGGAACAGCCACCTAAGTGAGAACGTGAAGAAGATTTTTTTCATGAAGTCATGAGGCAGATCTTCTAGCTCCTCGGTTGACTGCTGTTGTCTTAACTCACCTGGTCTAAAGTGTTCAGGTTCAGCTGTGGGTGATGTGTCAGCTGAGCCTCCACCGCGGTTCTTCTGAGATTCAGCTCAAGCCTGTCGTACTCCTCAACAAAACATGGGGCGCTCAAACCCTGAGCCTGTTCAGTCATCGCCCCCCCCTTCGTTCCTCTTCTTCCTCGGGCCCTCTGTCCACGACCAGCATTACCCTGCATTGCGTTCTTGAGTAGGAGCAAGCCATAGATCATCTTGCGAATGTTCACTGAGGCTTCATGGCTACTAGCCAGACGGCTATTCTCGACCTGCGGTGGCAAAAAGGCTCTCCAGAGCACCAGAACATCCAACACCAGAGGGGGCAGACTGCCTGATATGAGCTGTCTCATGAGCCACTCTGGCTGTGACATCAAAGCTGATGGTATTTTCAAGGGATCATACGGTTGAACCTGACTGTTTGAGAAGAACTGGGCCAGACTGCTGGTGGGTGGAAGCTGATAATCCTGAATCCCTGCTGTGAGTTGCTTTCGGAGGTTCTGCTTGCCTTGCATGATCTCCAACACTTCCTCCAGTGCAGCCACAGGGTTGGTAAATGCTGACAGCCAGAGCAAAAAGCCTTCGATCCGGGGGTTCGATTGACTTCCCCTTCGTCTTGGTACCATTGGTAATTCCACCCGGCTGAAGAACATCTCTGTGGTTTTTGGGTTCGTGTAGTCGTTACCAGTGAGGACGGCAAACAGCGGCAGCAGATGCTTGTTCATGTGGTTGAAGTGCGAGCAAAAGCGGTTCACGGTGTATCGACGGGCAGGGATGTAACACTCCGACGCCGTACCGCAGACATTCTCCCACTCAAAGAACGTCATTGGGAGGTAACCTCCACACAAATCAAAGATGTAAAAGTCGCTGTCATTGGTCAGGACCGGACATCGCCACTCACGTGCCAGAGAGGCAATCTCGAAGTCGGCTTCAGCGATACATTGCACCAAGGGTACACCAAGCTCGCAGAGGACCTGTCTGAAGACCTCACGTGTAAGCAGGGGCAGAACGCTGCCACGATGTCCTCGGGACAGGGAATGGGCTTCGTGTATTTTACTCTGAGCTCGGCCCTGCAGAGTTTTGAACTTCTTATCGGTCTCGTCCATGCCGCCGTCTAAAACCACGAATGGACTCACGTTGCATGAAGACAGTGCGGCGAAAAAACACCGCACCACTTTAGCGAATGCATCGTAGTCTCCTCCCCTCGTCTGGTCCAAGCCAGTGTTAAAGTACAGACGGAAATACAGGCTGCAGCCGTCGATCACGAGGTGGGTGTTTCTCAGCTTCAGATCGGTGAAAAACTGCCGGTTGCCTTCCACGAAACTCGTCAGGCCATGCACCCCCATCGCGCAGAACGTACTCTAACGGAGAAGAGCGCGTAACAAGTGAGAGAGTTACGCAGCAAATTGTGACTCAATTTATTGGTACGAAAATGTCAGTGCTGTACGTTCTGTCAGTGACGATCTACAACAGATGCGACAACACAACTCTATTTTACATTTTAAATACACACACGAAAAGCTACACGTGCGGGTTAATCATAAGATTTAAACTCATCAAAATCAACAGAAAAATTATTTCACAGAGAAACAAAAAGGGAAAAAGTTTACACACACACACACACACACACACACACATATATATTCTCCTTCTTCTTTTCCACCCATGCTAAGTAGCGTATGGGCGACGAGAGAGAAATCCTGTCGTTTCCATAGCGATTAGGGTTTTTACAGGGTTGCTAGCCCGACACCCAACCCTCCCTTTTGCATCCGGGCTTGGGACCGGCAATAGCGGACACACATATATATATATTTATATAAATGTATGTATGTATCAGCCATAACATTAAAACCACTGACAGGTGAAGTAACATTGATAACATTGATTATCTCGTTACCTGTCGAGGGGGGGTGTATTTATTATGCAGCAAGTGAACAGTCAGTTCTCGAAGTTGATGTGTTGGAAGCAGGGAAAAATGGGCAAGCTCTGAGCGACTCTGACAAGGGCCAAATTGTGATGGCTAGACGACTTCGGGTCTTGTGGGGTTTCCCAGTATGCAGTGGTTAGTACCTACCAAAAGTACTCCAAGGAAGGACTGGTGACAGGGTCATGGGCTCCCAAGGCTCACTGATGAGCGTGAGGAGTGACTGTTAGCCCGTCTGGTCCGATCCAACAGAAGATCTACTGAAGTGCAAACTGCTGAAAAAGTTCCTGCTGGTTCTGATAGAAAGGAACACAGAACACACAGAGCATCACAGCTTGGTGCGGATGGAGCTGCGTAGCTGCAGAGCGATCGGAGTGCCCATGCTGACCACCTGTACACCACCGAAATCTCCTACAATGGGCATCAGAACTAGACCATGGAGCAATGGAAGAAGGTGGCCTGGTCCGATGAATCTTTTACATCATTCATGTTGATGTTACTGTGACATGTACCACCTACCTAAACGATGATGCAGACCGAGTACACCCCTTCATGGTAATGGTGTTCCCTAAAGTCAGTGTCATCTTTCAGCAGGATAATGCTCCCTGACTCACTGCAAAATCTGTTCAGGAATAGTTTGAGGAACATGAGGAAGAGTTCAAGGTGTTTTGGACTCGACCTCCAAATTCCCCAGATCTCAATCCTATCTGTGGGATGTTCTGGACAAACAAGTCCGATCCATAGAGGCCCCACCTCACAACTTAAAGGACTTAAAGGGTCTGCTGCTAACGTCTTGGTGCCAGAACCACAGCACACCTTCTGAGGTTTTGTGGAGCCTATGCCTCGACACCTCAAAGCTGATTTGGGGTCACATGGGGGACCTACATAATATTAGGCAGGTGGTGTTAATGTTATGGCTGATCAGATGTTCACATTTTTATTAAACTGCTGCTCACTGGGTTGAGTAGAAAAATATAAAGCAACTTCAGCCATAACCTTATTTTAATATGTTGGGCTTTAAATGTATTTTTTAAAAAGCTGACTGCAACTGAAAATCACCTGAGATAAACACACCTGACCAACACCCCTGACGTAAACATACCTGAGGTAAACACCCCTGATAAACACCTGACATGAACACCCCTGACAAACACACCTGACGTAAACACACCTGACATAAACACCTGACGTAAACATACCTGACGTAAACATACCTGAGGTAAACACCCCTGACAAACACACCTGACGTAAACATACCTGACATAAACATACCTGAGGTAAACAACCCTGATAAACACCTGACATGAACACCCCTTACAAACACACCTGACGTAAACACACCTGACGTAAACACCTGACGTAAAAAAACACACCTGACAAACACCTGACGTACACACCCCTGACATATAAACACCTGACAAACAGCCCTGATGTAAACATGTCTGAGGTAAACACACCTGACGTAAACACCCCTGACGTAAACACCTTTGATGTAAACACCTGACGTAAACACCCCTGATGAAAAACACCCCTGATGAAAAACACCCCTGACGTAAACACCCCTGACAAACACCTGACGTAAACACCCGACGTAAACACCACTGACAAACACCTGACGTAAACACCCGACGTAAACACCGCTGACAAACACCTGACGTAAACACCCGACGTAAACACCGCTGACGTAAACACCTTTGATGTAAACACCTGACGTAAACACCCCTGATGTAAACACCCCTGACGTAAACACACCTGACATAAACACACCTGACGTAAACACACCTGACATAAACACACCTGACAAACACACCTGACGAAAACACACCTGACCAAAACACACCTGACCAAAACACCCCTGACGAAAACACACCTGACGTAAACACACCTGACGTAAACACACCTGACATAAACACACCTGACAAACACACCTGACATAAACACACCTGACAAACACGCCTGACGAAAACACACCTGACCAAAACACACCTGACCAAAACACCCCTGACGTAAACACACCTGATGTAAACACACCTGACGAAAAACACCACTGACGTAAACACACCTGACGTAAACACACCTGACGAAAAACACCACTGACGTAAACACACCTGACGTAAACACACCTGACGAAAAACACCACTGACGTAAACACACCTGACGAAAACACACCTGGCGAAAAACACCCCTGACGTAAACACACCTGACGTAACACACCTGGCGAAAAACACCACTACGGTAAACACACCTGACGAAAACACCCCTGACAAACACCCCTGACGTAAACACACCTGACGAAAACACCCCTGACGTAAACACCCCTGACGAAAAAACACACCTGACGTAAAACACCTGACAAACACCTGACGAAAACACACCTGACGTAAACACACCTGATGTAAACACACCTGACGAAAACACCACTGACGTAAACACACCTGGACCAAAACACCCCTGACGAAAACACCCCTGACGAAAACACACCTGACGAAAAACACCCCTGACGATAAACACACCTGACGAAAACACACCTGATGTAAACACACCTGACGAAAACACACCTGACGAAAACACACCTGACGTAAACACCTGACGGTAAAAAACACACCTGACAAACACCTGACGGTACACACCCCCCTGACATATAAACACCTGACAAACAGCCCTGACGTAAACATATATCGAAGTTAAACACCCGGACGTAAACTCCCCTAACGTAAAACACCTTTGATGTAAACACCTGACGTAAACACCCCTGATGAAAAACACCCCTGACGTAAACACCCCTGACAAACACCTGACGTAAACACCCGACGTAAACACCCCTGACAAACACCGTGACGTAAATTAAAGAACCGACAACCTGGCCGTAACACCTTTGATGTAAAACCCCCTGATGTAAACACCCCTGACGTAAACAACCTGACATTAAACATGACCCGAGTAAACACCTTACATAAAACACCTAGTAACACATCTGATGTAAACACACCTGACGAAAAACACCACTGATGTAAACACACCTGACGAAAAACACACCTGACGTAAACACACCTGACGAAAAAAAAAAACACACTGACGTAAACACACCTGACGAAAACACACCTGACGAAAACACACCTGACGAAACACACCTGACGAAAACACACCTGACGAAAACACACCTGACGTAAACACACCTGACGTAAACACACCTGACGAAAAACACCACTGACGTAAACACACCTGACGTAAACACACCTGACGAAAAACACCACTGACGAAAACACACCTGACGAAAACACCCCTGACGAAAACACCCCTGACGAAAAACACACCTGACGGTAAACACACCTGACAAACACCTGACGAAAACACCCCTGACGTAAACACACCTGACGAAAAACACCCCTGACGTAAACACACCTGACGAAAACACACCTGATGTAAACACACCTGACGAAAACACACCTGACGAAAAACACACCTGACGAAAACACACCTGACGTAAACACCTGACGTAAAAAAACACACCTGACAAACACCTGACGTACACACCCCTGACATATAAACACCTGACAAACAGCCCTGACGTAAACATATCGAGGTAAACACACCTGACGTAAACTCCCCTAACGTAAACACCTTTGATGTAAACACCTGACGTAAACACCCCTGATGAAAAACACCCCTGACGTAAACACCCCTGACAAACACCTGACGTAAACACCCGACGTAAACACCCCTGACAAACACCTGACGTAAACACCCCTGACGTAAACACCTGACGTAAACACACCTGACAAACACCTGACGTAAACACCTTTGATGTAAACACCCCTGATGTAAACACCCCTGATGTAAACACCCCTGACGTAAACACCCCTGATGTAAACACCCCTGATGTAAACACCCCTGACAAACACCTGACGTAAACACCCGACGTAAACACCTTACGTAAACACACCTGACGTAAACACATCTGATGTAAACACACCTGACGAAAAACACCACTGATGTAAACACACCTGACGAAAAACACACCTGACGTAAACACACCTGACGAAAAACACACCTGACGTAAACACACCTGACGTAAACACACCTGACGATAAACACACCTGACGAAAACACACCTGACGAAAACACACCTGACGAAAACACACCTGACGAAAACACACACGACGAAAACACACCTGACGAAACACCTGACGGAAACACCTGAAACACCCCTGACGGAAAAACACACCTGACGTAAACACACCTGACGTAAACACACCTGACGTAAACACCTGACGTAAACACACCTGACGTAAACACACCTGACGTAAACACACCTGACAAACACACCTGACGAAAACACACCTGACGTAAACACACCTGACGAAAACACCCCTGACGAAAACACACCTGACGTAAACACCTGACGTAAAAAAACACACCTGACAAACACCTGACGTACACACCCCTGACATATAAACACCTGACAAACAGCCCTGACGTAAACATATCGAGGTAAACACACCTGACGTAAACTCCCCTAACGTAAACACCCCTGATGTAAACACCCCTGATGTAAACACCCCTGACAAACACCTGACATAAACACCCGACGTAAACACCTTACGTAAACACACCTGACGTAAACACACCTGACGAAAACACACCTGACGAAAACACCCCTGACGAAAACACACCTGACGAAAACACACCTGACGAAAAACACACCTGACGAAAAACACACCTGACGAAAAAACACCTTAAACACACCTGACGTAAACACACCTGACGAAAACACACCTGACGAAAACACACCTGACGTAAACACACCTGACGAAAACACACCTGACGAAAAACACCACTGATGTAAACACACCTGATGTAAACACACCTGACGAAAAACACCACGGATGTAAACACACTTGACGTAAACACACATAACATAAACATACCTGACGTAAACATACCTGAGGTAAACACCCCTGACAAACACCTGACGTAAACACACCTGACGTAAACACACCTGACGTAAAAAAACACACCTGACGAAAAACACCACTGATGTAAACACACCTGATGTAAACACCCCTGACGAAAAACACCACGGATGTAAACACACCTGACGTAAACACCCCTGCGCGTAAAACACATTGACGTAAACACACATAACATAAACATACCTGACGTAAACACACCTGACGTAAACACACCTGACGTAAAAAAACACACCTGACAAACACCTCACGTACACACCCCTGACATATAAACACCTGACAAACAGCCCTGACGTAAACATATCTGATGTAAACACCCCTGACGTAAACACACCTGACGTAAACACACCTGACGTAAACACACCTGACGTGACACTACCACGGCAGCACACACTCAGTGGTAAACGGATTTCCGTCTGCATGATTAATGTGATGAATCTTCAGCAGGTTACTCGATGTGCACTCCCCTAACAATTTTTGTTTCCCAGAACACACGTGTGTCAGGTTTGGTTTTTGGTCAGCCACAAAATAGAAAGCTGTTTTTAAGTTTGTAGAACGTTCCCCTAACGTTCCCCTAACATTCTCTTATCCTCCATTCTCATCATTTATATTTAATATTCATTACAGTCATGCATCATTCAGCAGAAATAAAACTATAAGTCTATAGAAAGAACAAAATAAATAAATAAATAATCAGCACACAATCCATGTTTTTGTTGATCCGTTGTTTACATAAAATAACAAGTCGTGAATCTCGGGATGCTCAAAAAAATAATCATCATTTAATTTTAAAACCAAACATTTCCACAGGTAAAAGTGTGCAAGAACACGGCATCATTCAAAAATAAAAAAACGGAGCAATTTTTCATCTTCTGATCAGCTCCTTCACTGAACAGGACAGGGCCACTTCATCCTCCATCTGCAAATTTAACAAAGAAATACAACTCCGTGTAAGTTACACGGATATTGGATCAAACGATCAGAATTAGACCAACGATTAAATAATGAAGTAAATAAATAAATTATCGACTGGTCTGATGGAACACATTGGTTGACGTCATGTCTCCGCCCCGTCTCGTCGTGTGTTGTCGAGTCACGTGTCTTTTGGTATTGCCCGCAGCTGTTAGCAGTTTGAGCTAATAAGGCTGGTGTGTGTATATACACCGGGAGCCATGACACACACAACGCGGGTCATTAGATATAGAGTTAGAATTAGATAGCGAATATAGTTAGAGTCTTTGTTCAGGCCATGTGTCTTAGTCATTGTTCAGGTCTGAGTTCATGTCAAGGCTAGTTAGCTTATAGCTTGGCCTGTAGACTAGTAGCTTGTAGCATAGCTTATAGTCTAGTAGCGGATAGTATCGCTTAGAGTCCTATAGATTTAGTTTAGAATATAGATGTAGAAGTGGTTTATAGAGTATAGATATAGAGTCTTTGTTTCGTTAATGTTTAGGTTAGCGGCTGTGGCGCAGGTGGTAGAGTGGGTTGTCCACTAATCGTAGGGTTGGCGGTTTGATTCCCGGCCCGGGTGACTCCACATGCCGAAGTGTCCTTGGGCAAGACACTGAACCCCAAAGTTGCTCCCGATGGCAAGCTAGCGCCTTGCTTGGTGCTCCCCCCTCTCTCACTGGACTGCTCTCAGGTTTCTTATTTGGTGAAAAACCACCTCTGCCAAACTGTGTGGATAAATCAAAAATGCTCATTTAAAAATAAATAAATAAATAAATTTACGTCAGCATTAGTTTTGCTTTCATCAGTTGAAGACTGGCGGCAGTGTGACATATAGACCAAACATTACAGCGTTCAGGCGTCAGCCGCTTTATTTGACCTCCCTGAACTGTGCACTAACTCGCTCCTCGCTTCAGCAGCTCCCATTAAACACTGCTGAGCCTGGGTCACTAGCTCATACACTGACTCCTGCTGAGCCTGGGTCACTAGCTCATACACTGACTCGCTTCCTAACGGAGACAAACAGAAGGGACACGGACACTAACGTCCTTATGACTTTAATGAGTGTTGAACAGGTCCTTACCGTTGACGTGGATGAGGATGAAAACACAGTGTCGGGAGAAATAAAGTAGAACTTCAAACGAGCCGACTCAGCTGATCTGATGTGGATCAGAGATGACTGACAGGACAGGGGCACATCAGGGACCAATCAGATTTCAGCTGGGACCAGTGCCCCTCTAGCCCCACCCCTGAATCCGCCAGTGCTCGAAGCACATGTAAATACTCTAATTTGACCTAAAACACCACAATTAGGGGACGCTCCGAGAATGTTATTATTTGGATCCAAAAAAAAAAGATGAATAAATAAATAACCAAACGGGGAACGTTATGCTAACATTAGGGGAACGCTCTTCCGTGTAGAAAGACCACAGAGACAGTTTTCTGTGCAGACCACGTGTGTGTAAAGTGTATACACATCAACTCGAAACTTTCAGAGATCTCACTACAGCTGACTGCAGCATTAGATTAGATCCACACACACACACTCAAGCACTCACTCTCTCTCTCACACACACACACACTCAAGCACTCACTCTCACATGATATAAGCATGTGAAAAGTGCAGAAGATGCCATAATTCTATCTACTTTAAAACGGTTTCCTCACTCAGTTCATGTGCTGATGAGCATGATGCGATCTGCTTGTACTTCCTGCACCGTTCCTTCGGTGGTGTGTCAGTCACACAGAATGCCTGACGCTTGCGCGCCCTCTGCAGGTCGCTCAGTGCACAACATCCACACTGATTTTTCATCATGTGCCTCGGCAATAATTGAAATGGGGTTTTGGTGTTGTTTGGTTTTCAGGTGGTCGTGTACCGCATGTTGTGAATGGAACTTGACAGGAGACAGGAGGTTCTGTTCGTAAAATGGCTGTGCATTAGAAACCAGCGCATTCACTAAAACACGACTTTCATTTAAGGTCCCCCATCCACCTTCTACCGCTTACTCCTCTTCGGGGGCGCAGGGGAACCTGGAGCCTATCCCAGGGAGGGTTCAGTTCATCGCAGGGCACGCTCACATTTAAGGTCACGTCTAGCAGAAACCACACCGTTTACCCTGGAACGGTTCCACTGGACAGAACAGACGAAATCTGAGGCCGTTCATTTGGAAGTACTCGTGATCATCTCTTCGAGAGTTTTATAACTCCAGGTTCTACCCTGATCGGTGAACAGTGTGAGCCAATCAAAACGCAAAAAAGGTGTCAGTGATTTTCATTTTTATTTCATCTTCGCCTCAAGCGCACTGTGCATGTATCAAATCACACGGTCCATGAGAACCTACCTACAAAAAAAAGTTTGTATTTGCCTTCATCGAGTAATGCAGCAGACCTGTCCCCTCTCTCACACACACACACACACACACACACACACGTTAAGGGCTACTTAATGTCATGTTTCAGTGGAGACAATACATACACACACCTCTATGGAATGAACAAAAGTTATGGGCGAAGGAAAAAAAAAAAAAGTCATAAATAAGGCATGATGGGTAATAAGTAGCTTGTTTATATGGAGATACTGTATAATGGAGAGCTGCCTGGAGACGTTTGCCTTCACTGGGTGGACAAATCTCGGGCTCCAGGAGACTGGACTAGTGTTTAACATACAAAAATAACAACAACAACTAAAATATATATTTAAAAAAAAAAAAAAAAAAAACTAACATGTATACTTGTTTGGACCTGCTTTAGACAAGTCTGGAAAATGAAGAAACGGAGAGACGGAGGTGAACCAGCCAGCTCATCTGTCCCTCAGGGGGAGAAACAGAGAGACTGAAGGGATGGAGGGGGAGAAAGCTGCATTTAAAACCGGAGCTTCAACAGGATGTGTGTAGGGGTAGATCGAGGGATCAACGCATTTTGAGATGAAGTGGTGAGCATGGAGGTGGAGGAGAACCGGGGAACGCTGAGCAGTACTACAAGAACATGGCTGGGCATTAATATAAAGGTTATTAATTGGTGGAGGTTTGGGGTGATAATGATCCTGGAGCTGCTGGATAATGACCAACATTAAAGGGTTACAGGACGGAGACGATAAGAGCTGACGATGTCATTCGGAAAATAAGAGGCAGGCAGCAGGGCCGGTGAAGGTCGGCTGAAGGTCGGCAGTTTAAGCAGGACAGGACGTTTGGGGACAGAGAGGACCCGAAAGAGCGTTCTCCAGGCTGGTTCACGGCGGACTGGCGTCGACTCTGTTCACTCTGTGATCGGATGGATTTCGAGGAGCGCTGAGTGAAGGCAGGGAGGACAGGGAGGGTGGGGTTAAACAAGGCAGGGTGGAGTCTGGATCCTGAGTTGTAGAGACGGCTGGTTTGTGGCCTCCTGAGTGCAGCTGATGCGGCTGAGGTGTCCTCGGTGAGAGCTCCAAGCTGCCTACCGAGATGCCCGAGTCGGTGCTCTGGCTGCGGCCGCTCGCAGCGCACGCGTCCTCCTCGAGCTCCGCCTCCTCGTCGTCGCGCAGCCATCGGAGCTCCTCCTCCAGCAGGGGGAACGACCTGCTCTCCCACGGCTGCACAGACTGAAATGAAACCCAGAAACCATTCAGAAGTTTATTTTACGTTACAGCCGCCAGGCCTTTTACAGACTCCACACAAGCCAACATACGCAGCCACGCAAAATAAAGGCGCCCCTGGCCCAGCGTCTCCCATTAACTCCCATCTACAGATCACAAAACACCACCCTCCACCTCCACACGTACGATATGCGCGTAAGGGAAAGATCTGATCGACTCGGCGCCCAACTCAAGTGCTTGCTGTGTCATAATGATGTCGCCATGGTAACAGCCACATTGAGGACGCTCAATGGAATGTCGAGTACTCAGTCAAGTATGCAAAAGCACTATTTATTCGCACCTGCTGTTCGTCCTCCATTCGGTAGAAGGGATCGTCTGCTGCGGGGCAGAAGAGGTTACACGGTGAGCTCTGTCCCTGCCTGGGCTCTGGAGAGCACGACGCCTGCTCCGTACCCCTGCAGCTCTTCCCGTCCCCATGACAGGAAGATGACCTGACACACGAACACATGGTGTTAACATCAGCCAGACAGTCCCACAGTTCCCCAAACAGCGGACAGTTCCCCCCCCCATGTTCTTCACAGCTCCGACACAGGAGAGAACCGTTCTAAAACGCCTCCAAGGACATAAGGTTCACCTGCCCCGGTGGCGTCTGCGGGCCCAGCTCCCCCAGCGACTCCGCTCTCTGCTCTCCCATATCGCGTGCCTCTTCAGAAAAACGCCATCCGACAGATCCTCCACCTACACACAGAAAAGGACGCATCTGTTTAAGTTCTGCACACATCCAGTATTTGCACCCATCAGCCTTCACACATTCTCACGGGCAGTTCATCTCGGACCTACAGACGGGTGACAAGTTACAGGGCGGAAAAAAAAAACACCATGTCGACGTGTTCATCGAGCGCCATCTTTGACCGGCTCAAGAACAGCCTCGTTTTAACCGCGACGTTATTTCCGGTCTCACGTCAGACGGGGTCGGAGATTCACGCACTCACGTCGCCTTTATGTCCTAGCCCTTCTCCAGCGTCCGACCGGTTCGTGCGCGGACCGTCCGAGCGGACGTGCCTCTCCGAGACTCCCCAGACAGAGTCCAGCTCTCTCCAGCTACACACAAAAAGAAAAAAACAAAACAAAAACATCAACCCCGAGACAACACGGCACAGCTATACAGCGTAAACAAGGTTGTTTACTTGCGTTCACTAAGGCACTGTACGGATTATTAAGCGGAGCCTGTATTTCTCACTGGATGCAAATCTCAACACCCCGTTTCGCCCAATCTGCCGTGTTCTCCTGGATCACATGACCGGTTATCTGAATGACCGGAAGCGAACATTTCTACCTGGGAGTGATGATCTCTTTGTACTGCAGCTTCTGCACTCGTGCTCCCAGTCCAGCCAGGCCCAGAGGCATGACCAGGTTATCGATATCGAACGGACTCTCTCCTCTCCTCCTCCGCGACGGCTACGACAAAAAATCCACGGAGAGATTTTAATCACAATTAATAACACTACCGTATATAACGGAGAAAATATCAATACTCCCAAAGTCCCGGAGTCTGAATGAATCAGGATCTGGTTTGTATCGGGAACTGGTCCAGACATACATATTTATCATTCTGAAACTAGTTCCCATTCTTCTTATTTATTTATTTTAAATGGTGGGTTGTGATTTCCACCAGTATGACGATTTTACTATTATTTTTTTTTTTTTAAATGACGGACCCCTGGGGGAACCCTTCGAGAACCACGGTCATAGTGGACTCGAGAGCTTTGGGGTTTGATCCCGCTCAGATTTACCTGTGCGGGCGTGTCTGTAGGTGCGGGAAGGCCAGGGAGGTGGGACAGATCTGCTACTTGCTGATGAAGGAAGCCTGGGCTGGCCACACCCCTCGGAGTCCTGCAGTTAGAACCACCTAGAAAGCCCCAGAGGTTTGTGCAAATGTGGATCCATAGCTTCACAAGATAACGCTCTTACAGACTTTCAGCTCACACATAAGAACAGAATCCGAATCTCGATTTACACTCTGAACTGCTCTAGAGGAAATGTGCATCTCAACGCTGCTGTAAACAGGACCGCAAGCGGCACGTCACTTCCTGTGTGAAGGTTTCGGCTGGATTTGGATTCGGCTTCTTCGCTACGGTGTTCTGTTGTGCGAAGGAATCGTAGCTATGGCCGTTTTTAAAGGTCTGACGTACTGTAGAAGTGTTCTCTCTGACGGGATTCTGGGTCGGATTCGCCACGTTCGCCCAATCGTTAGTCACGTCGAATCGCCCGATATATAAATCCATCAATATCCAGAACTGATAAGAGTATAATATGTTTCTTACCCGAGGTGTTAAAGAGTGGAGGCAGCATGTTTGTTTGGCGGGGACATATAACCTTCCGTCTCACTCGCCCAGCCTTCTGCCGTCCCTGACCTCGCCTTCCCACGCGTGATGACGTCGCTTCGCCCGTCCACCTCATGGCACTGTGGGACCGACGTCCGGCCAGCGTTGGGGTCGTACAATGCGCGGCGGTCGTTTGTTCACCGCGGTCATCGTCTGGAAAACAACCCTGGAGATTATATTAGAAGTTCCATCGCCTCGACTCAGGAAGGCGTATTTTTTTTTTCTTTAAAAAGAGCCGAACATGGTACATTTCGTTGTGACTTGCGTACGACGGATATACCTGAAGGCATGGAGAGAACAGGATGAATACGCTGGCCCGGCCCTTTCCGACGCGTCCATGCGGACGTCCCCTCGGCTGGCGGGTGAGGAGGACCACACAACACACACACAGCAGGGGGTTCGCAGCAGCACGGCATAGTCACCGCCTAGCCGAGAGAACGGGGACGTATACACAACGCTAATCTTACTTTCTCCCAGCTCACACAGACTCACGAGGCTATCAGGTACACCGACTTTAGGTCGAAATCCATCGGGCTTTTCATATGCATTATGTAGCTGTAGCTCCAGGTAGTACTCATCTCCTTCTAACCCGTTAATAACTGAACACGACGGCAGAGATGTGTACACAGTAAACTGATAAAAGGGCTTGTTATTAGCTAACGAGTCAAGACAGCCAAAGCAGGATGGCCAAGCTTGATCCGGAGCCCACAAAATCAAGCGTGCTGCAGAAGTAAACAAGGCCGAGAAACTGCTCATCGCTAATAGCAACGAGACCCCATCATCTTTCCTACTTTCTTCCCTGGACAATTCCTGGAGCTTTGCAAGCTTCCGATCGTTTTCCGTTACCTTCGATGCTAGCGCAGGACAACACTCCAGACGGATCAGCCTTTGACGGCAGTGTCGTAGTAACGGACGAGCCCGCGCGGCGGACGAGGTGGGACTGTGTGGCGTTCGTGATGAGGGCGCGGAGTCCTGCGATACCCTCTTCCTGAGAGGATAACCAACAGACAATGACCGAACACATACCACATCCCTACGCCTTCTCGTATGGGAGTGTGTTCGTGTGTGTGCAACTGACCTGAACCTGCAGTCCTGAGGAGGGGGTCTCGGAGCTCTGAGGGGCGTCACAGGTACAGGGCGAACGGCTCTCGACTGTGAAACCTCATGGACACGTATTTACGGAATTGAAATCACGAAAAGCTGCGTTATTAAAATTAAAATAAAATTTAAAAAGCCCAAAACGGGTCACCTTTCCCTGTCTGAGGTGCGTGTAGAGCTCGGTCAGTGCACGAATCCCATACTCCAGCTCCGAGACTTGAGCCTGTAGCCACACCCACCGACTCCCTAGCCACGCCCTCTCCCTCATCCACTGCCTTTCTCTGCTCATAAAACTGCAAAGATAAAGTGGAACATGGAACCCTTGGTTATTGAAACAACAACAACAACAACAACATAAGACAGTATATCATTTCTTCATTGATCCACAAACCCCATGTAGGAATTAAATGGATTAAATTATTTAGATCTAAGCTAGAAAAAAATAATAATAAAAAAAATCGGTTTAACGTATAGATAATAACCCCTCTTTGAACTTGAACAGTCTAAACTAGGATGAGTTATTTTCGTCAGCACTAAATATATTAGCCAGAGTACGCTTGAATTCATCGAACTCGACCCGTGTGGATGTGTTGCATGATACACATCACATCATATAAGTGCACATTTACATCTCCGACTGTGGGACGTCTCGTAGAGGATCAGCGAAGCCTTAGGAGAAAAAAAAAGATGGAAGAAGGCTATAAAAAAAAAAAAAAAAAAAAGCAAAGCTTTGAACCTTCTTAGGAGCACTGTGAAATCCATTATAACAAAGCGGCGGGAAATACGGCACAATAACCCAGACACCATCATCATCATCATCATCGGCTCTTCACAGGTCTGGCCTCTATGCGAGAGCGCCACTAGTGAAAGGCACACCTGGAGTTTGTTACGAGACACAAAATCTGACCGCTTTTGGAAAAAGATGTCGAGGTGATTAAGACTAAAAGCAAAATTGTTATGTTTGGTGCAGCCCAACCCCCAGGTAACCCCGTTCCTGTGATGAAGCACGGTGGTGGTGGTGGGGTTGGGGTTGCATTTCAGCAGGAGGAACTGGAAAGCTTGTTGCCATCACAAATCAACATGGACCGGACCCGAATACAATCAAATGGTTGAGGAGAACCTGCTCCAATGAGCCAAAGATCAAGGCCAAAAAAAAAAAAAAAACTACAAGCAGGGCTTCTCGGAGTCAACGCCCAGACGTAAACCAAACGGAAAATCTGCTGTCCACTAACATTCTGCATCTAATCTGTCTGGACAGTTGGAGAACTATTTAAGGAACGGAAGGAAAATAAAAACTCTGTAAAGATTATAGAGACACCTCGGAGGCTCGGACTCAAATCCGCCATTTTGGTTAATTATTCTAAACAATGTGTTTCATTGTGTTTCTGTAGAAAGTAGGTTCAAAAGGAGCAAAATCCAATCCCTGAAACACAGCAAAAAGAGAAATAATCACTAGGGGGTGCTGATGAGCAAGAAGGAGCATTTTCCCTAAATTATTATTATTATTATTATTATTATTATTATTATTATTATTATTAAGTGCAGCCCTCAGTTCTGCAGATGATACACGAGATCAGACTGTACCTGAATGCACGTGAACCCATTTAACAGGTGTTTATGTTATTGTTCTGAACTGATTTATCCGTTCCGACCCACCGGACCCTGGACTAAGTGTAACGTGACCTGGGGTTACAGTGGGCGGGTTCGACGCCCTGAGGTGTTGTGCTCATGTACACGTCCTGTCTGCTCTCTGTATGTTTCTGCAGCACTCATCCTCACACTGAGACATGTCGACCTGCTCTCCTCCTCCTCCTCCCCCCCTCTTCCTCCTCCTCACTGTCACTGCCTCCCCCGGAGCTGCTGGCCGTGTGATCGGAGTCTAGGGCGCCCCCGGCCGTGCGGAGGACATCACTGCAGCTGCGCGCTAAGCGCCTGAGCTCGGCTGGGTTCGGGGCCACGGCGGCTCTGCGCAGGTCCCCGAGTTGCTGCGTGACGTGTCGCTCCACCTGCTTCACCTGCACTGCGTGAAGGCGGCGCCACAGCGTGTCCGTTCTCTCTCCGAGATGCACCTGCCGCTTCTTGGTCTCCACGACCTGCCGCGACCACGGTCCAGCTACCCGCGCGTGCGGACCACCGTTCACAGCCGGGCGCCGCGTACCGGACTCGGCTTCATCCGCACGTGCACCGTGGGAGGAGGACGCCGCGACTCCGAACTGGGGTTTTTGCTGTGGCCGGTGCTTGCAGTGACCGCGGTCCGAGAGCTGAGCCACGGGGACACCGTTTGCACTCGACCTCTCCGTAGAAGCCAGGAAGGAGCGCACACGGCGCAGCCTCACGCGCCCTTTAGCCGTCCTGCAGCCGCGCCGCTCTCCGTTAATCACACCGCCGGCGCGTTTCGTTCCGCACGTGAAACTCAAACTTCCATCCGCTACCGCGCCTTTGGAAAAATCTCCCCGTCGTCTTCGTGTAAACGTCTCCCCGCGGCTCTGTCTACTTCCGGCTGTGTTCTGGACAGGAGCCTCGGAACCGGAGCCGGTACCGCTGTCAGGGTCCGAGCCGCCGCAGTGTAACGCCGCCTCCTCCGCCGTGTTCGTCCCGGAGAAACACGCCCTCTTCGAGGCCCCGCTGTAACTGCATCCCCGGCGCTTGCTGACCGCCGCTTCCGAGTTCCGAGCCTCTCGCGCCCCGGTTTCACACACTCCTCTCCGCGCCCCGTGTTCCCCCGTACAGCGCGGACTCCGCACACCTCCGTCCTCTTCATCAATATTACCGCCGCGAGGATCCCCGCCTCCTCCCGGCGCGGCGCTTCGTCTGCAGCAGCGGGAGAGTCCGCGCGCCGCACCGTGCTCTCGTTCCCGCGTAATCGTGCCGTCCGTGCTCGCGCTCCGTGTTGTGTCGGCGGGATCACAGGTGGCGCTCTCCCACTCGCTGATCGCACGGGCCTCGGTGATCTCTCCGCCGCCGTTTCCGTTCACGAGCTCTCCTCCTCCTCCTCCTCCTCCACCGCAGCAGCTCTGCGGTCCCTCCGCCCCGGACCAGGCTGCGCTCGCGCTCATTGTAGTCCGGTTGCAGTAGTAATACATGTTCGGTTTGTCCGCATGGCCACACGGCACGCGCTGAGACACGGCGTACCTCCGGTTAGTTACAGGTATGTTTTATTTCCCGGAGGAAGACGGGTTTCCCGACCTGCCCGTCTCTCGTGTACGGTTTTTCCGTCTCCTACACTCCCTGAGTGCACTGCGCATGCGCCATCCTCTGGCCCAGCCTTGAACACAGGGATAGGAGGAATTCTGAGCGGATTCCTGAAAGAACTGATATCTGGAGGCTGTTTTAATCCTCCATCAGTGCACGTCCCTCTAAACGCACCAATAAACCTCCCCCTCAGTCTCGTTGTTCCTCCACAGGTTCTCGGCAGTTTATTTTCTTCACCAGCTTGATTCATGGTCAGTGCGAGATCATTCCAGCTGGAAGTTCACCATCATGTCATACACTTCACACGTCCTTCCTCACACACCTCGCTGCATGCTCAACACCACGGATTGGTCAGTTCGTTCAAACCGTCCACTCATTAAACTAGCAATAAAATCCCATCATTAAAGAAGGACATGATCCGGTGAGAACATTCCAAACCCCTCTGAGCTCGTTGTGATGGACCATCCTGCTGTCCAGAAGCCTATAACCGCATTAAAGAGACACAAATAACGAACATTTCTTATTGATTTTTATTTTATATCTCTTTATTCTGCCTTTTAAATGCTTTCGTTAAGAGGAATACGTTCATTAGAAATTCTGAAGCTATTTGAAGGTTCCATGTCACCTCAGAGGGGTGTGCTCTGAAGGACGTATCGCGAGATTGTATGACTGCGTCCTTGGCGCATGCGCGACATCGTGCGCATGCGCGTTTGGGTTAGTGCGTCAGGTTTTTACAGCGTCAGGGGATTTCGATACACCGGGGTGTTGTTGTTTTTTTTTTTTGGGTGTTGTAACGCTTCCCCCGTAACAATGGCGGCGCAGACCGCGGGATGTGCAGCCGGAGGCTCGGCGGGAGATAAAGTGGCCGGGAACGCGGCACTGAGTCGGAAAAAGGACGGGGGTCCGTGTGCCGAGTTCTGGGAGAGCGCAGAGACCGTCTCGCAGCTCGAACCGATCCGCACTTGGATCGGGAAGCATTACAAAAAGGTAAGAGCGGGCTCCGTGACGTCAGAAGAGTGAAGCTAAGCTAGGTGGCTAAATGCACACACACGGTAACCCGTCACCGGAGCGGCGCGTGACTCATTCTCTTTCTCTGGGATTGGGATTGGGATTGTTAGAGTAACTCGTACCTTAAACCGGAAGTGTATTAGAAGTGTCGAGTGAACACTACATTAGCTGAATGACAGCGCTAACTAGCCTCATCCTCATCCTCGCATATCGAACTGAACTGTGTTCTCAGACTGGAGCTGATCTGAGTGCTGCAGTTACACACGTGTCCTGTACCTGGGGTTCTTTACATTTCTGCACATTCTCTGTGTGTCCTCTCACATCTCTGTGTCCCCCCCGTATCCCTGTGTCCCCCCGTATCCCTCTGTTCCCCCCCGTTTTCCTGTGTCCCCCCCTATATCTCTGCCCCCTGTATCTCTGTGTCCCCCCCCTGTATCTCTGTGTCCCCCCCCTGTATCTCTGTGCCCCCCCGTATTCCTGTGTCCCCCTGTATCTTGTGTCCGCCCCCGTATCTCTGTGCGCCCCCCGTATCTCTGTCCCCCCCGTATCTCTGTTCCGCCCCCGTATCTCTGTGTCCGCCCCGTATCTCTGTGTCCGCCCCCCGTATCTCTGTGTCCGCCCCGTTATCTGTGTCCGCCCCGTATCTCTGTGTCCCCCCCGTATCTCTGTGTCCCCCCCATATCTCTCTGTGTCCCCCCCCATATCTCTTGTCCCCCCGTATCTCTGTGTCCGCCCCGTATCTCTGTGTCCGCCCCCGTATCTCTGTGTCCGCGTATCTCTGTGTCCGCCCCCGTATCTCTGTGTCCGCCCCCGTATCTCTGTGCGCCCCCCGTATCTCTCTGTCCCCCGTATCTCTGTGTCCGGCCCCGTATCTCTGTGTCCCCGTATCTCTGTGTCCCCCATCATCTCTGTGTCCGCCCCCGTCATCTCTGTGTCCGCCCCCCGTATCTCTGTGTTTTCCTATCCCTGTGCCATCACATCTCTCTCTGTGCGCCCTTGAGTCTCCGTTCAGGTGTGTGTGGACAGCATTTACTGTGAGTTTTACACATGACCATAATCGCGCTCGGTTTTAATGATCATTAAATGTGACACTAATCCTAACCGTCTGGGAATTATATCATGTATACCGTATACCTCCTGTCCCTCTGCGTCCTCTCGTCTCTCCCTGTGTGCCCTCACATCTCTCTCTCTGTGCCCTCGTGTCTCCGTCCCGTCGCGTCTCTGTGTTCTCTATAACAGCTTACAGCTTTTACACACATCACTACACAGAAATGTGTGAACGATGAATATATAGATGATCAAATTTGAGTGATTCCATTAATCCTCTATCAATATCAGGACCGCTCCTGACCTGATAACGCTTATTCTATATGGGTGTATGTTCTGATCAGATCGACTCCCCGCTGAAAGATCCCGCAGAACACACACCGTAGGGCCGGTGGACCATCTTTACCAGCGTCTACTTTCTGGCATGATTAGCAGTCATTCCGAATTATTTACCATCTGGTTAAAGCAAGCCGGAACTCTCCTGTATTTTAAGATGGAACGGACACCACGCAGATCTTTCACATTCACACAAGACACAACGCCTTACAGCAGGCCGCCATGGAACCTCTAACGATTTCGCAAGACTTGCTAATAGAGCGCTGGCTCGGTTACCATGACGACATCCGTATCAGGTACCGGGCTGTACTCCGTGCTCGTCATCATTTGGAAGAACAGAATGGGATCCCGAGTCACAAGGCCCATGATCCCACACAGATTTTGTGTTAAGCGCTTTAATATTAATATATACAGCATCTCACAAAAGTGAGTGCACATTCGGACATTTTCACTTAGGGGTGTACTTACTTTTGTTGCCAGCGGTTTAGACATTAATGTCTGTGCGTGGAGTTATTTTGAGCGGACGGCAAATGTACACTGTTACACAAGCTGTACACTCACTACTTTACATTGTAGCACAGTGTCATTTCTTCAGTGTTGTCACACGAAAAGATATCATCACATATTTACACACATGTGAGGGGTGTACTTACTTTTGTGAGATACTGTGTGTGTGTGTGTGTGTGTGTGTGTGTATATACACCCGCACACACACACACAGCGTGACCTGCTAAACTAATGATCTCGTATATGTTCTTTCACAGTACGTGCAGGCTGATGCTCCTTCCAGCAAGTCTCTGTCCGCGCTGGTCGTCCAGCTCCAGCAGTTTCAGGAGGACGCGTTTGGCCGTAAAGCGAGCGACCCGGGCCTCACGAAACTGCCGGTGAGTCAGCGCTCTCACTTCAGTGGCCGATGTTTTCTTTTCCAACCCACACACTAATATATTTGCCCTGGCCCTTTTTCACAGGCGAGGTGTTTTTTCGACATGAAGCCAGGGGGTGCTCTCGGCCACATCCTCGGCTCTGTGTACAAGTTTAAAACCGAGCAGGGCTGGTGAGTGTTCAGGCTTCATCATAATCTTCCAAATTCACTCGTGTGCATCGATCATGTCACGGGGGGGTGGGAGGAGGGCATGCACTGACACGAGTCTTTACACCTAGAAGAACTTAGTTGTTTTTGTTTTGTTTTTTTACATCGTTACCCAGTTGCTCTGGTGTAAATGAAAGCCACGTGATCAGTCAGTACGTACTAAACGTCCTCGCGTTCTTTGCTGTAGGCGCCGCTTTGACCTGCAGAACCCATCCCGAGTGGACCGCAATGTAGAGATGTTCGTCAGTGTGGAGAAAACTCTGGTGCAGGTACAGAGCGAGAGACGCCGACACACTCAAGGACACAGATAGCACAAGAGGTATGCAGTCACCACAATACACATTTCTGAAACGTGTGTGTGTGTGTGTGTGTGTGTTTAGAATAATCTTCTGAGCAGGCCCGTGGTATATCTGTCACCTGAGCTGGACCAGAAGCAGGCCAGCAAACTCAAAGACATCATCACGCAACACAAGGTGGGGAAAAGTGTTTCACAAGGTCATTACAGAGATTCTTATTCACAGTGAATTCACTCTTCTGGGCCTTTTCTGTTCTCTCCCTCTCTCTTTCTCTCTCTTTCTCTCTCTCTCTCTTTCTCTCTCTCTCTCTCTCTCTCTCTCTCTCTCTCTCTCTCTTTCTCTCTCTCTCTCTCTTCTCTCTCTCTCTCTCTCTCTCTCTCTCTCTCTTTTCTCTCCTCTCTTTCTCTCTCTCTCTCTCTCTCTCTCTCTCTCTCTCTCTCTCTCTCTCTCTCTCTCTTTCTCTCTTTCTCTCCCTCTCTCTCTCTCTTTCTCTCTCTCTCTCTCTCTCTCTCTCTCTCTCTCTCTCTCTCTCTCTCAGGGTTCAGTTACAGAGGACAGGTTACAAGCCACCCATCAGATCTACCCTACTCCCACCTCAATAGATGAAGGTGTGTGTAGTGATGTGTAAGGACTGTGTATGTGTGTCTATATGTACAGTTGTGCTCAACTGTACAGACCTCTCATATATATATATATATAACACGCACACACAAAGAGTGCCCTCCATTAATATTGGCACCCTTGGTAAATATGAAAAAAATTCACTAAAATACTCTGCTCTCATGGAAATCAAACAATTACAAACACATCACAAGTTTATTAAAAAAAAGAAAAAATCTTTGTTAAATATATGTGTAATATATTTTCACAGCCTTATTTGCTCCTATTTGCCAAGGGTGCCAGTATTAGTGTAGAACATGTGTATGTGTGTGTGTGTTTTTAAATATATATATAAATATATATATATATAATATAAAGAATTACACTTGTTTTTTTCCGCCCAGAAGACTGGTTCAGACCTGTTATGCGGGTCAATCAACATGTGATGGTGCACTGGGGCATGTATCCAGACAGGTGAGTGTATATAGATACACTGTATACACACACACACACACACACACACACACCATGGAAACAAAATGAAATGCTATCCCTGTACTGTAATATAAATGTATGGGTCTTTGGCTTGTAGTTATGATACCTGGCTGTCAGTCAGTGATGTTGATGTGGATCCAGAGGAAGCCCCCACTTCAGACCGACCCTGGAAGGTGAGTGAACTGAAAGTCTGAGGTTGGAATAATCCAGCATGTCTGATGTATGCTGGAACAAGTTTCGGCCTCTTAGTTCTTCGGGACATTGTAATGCTACAGCGTACAGAGACCTTCTAGACAGTTTCGTGGTTTAAACCGTTTGGGGACCAAGCACATATGGGTGTGATGGTCTGCCTAGTGTGCGTGTCTCCGTACACTCAACTGAACAGGTCGACGCCACTGATGATTCTGCGTTCCTTCCAGGTTCATGTTAAGTGGCTTCTTGACTCGGACGCGTTCAACGAGTGGATGAACGAGGAAGACTACGAGGTGGACGACAGCAAAAGGAGCATGAGTTACCGGAGGCGCATCTACCCCCGAGACGAGGAGGTAGTGCTTCAGCTCCCCTCTCTTTTCCCCCCACCTCTCATGTTTGTTCCTCCGCTTTTTGATCTTTGTCATTTCCTTTTTGTTTTTCTTCTACGTAAGGAATGTAAGACCTCCGGGAAGAAGAGGAGGCGCTCCCCCTCTCCACCCACATCGGAGTCCAGGAGGAAAGGAGGGAAAAAGGGGTGAGAAGAACACTTGGTTATGGAACAATACCCAATACTTTGGAGGATGGCAATAAATCGATATGATTTTATATAACTGGTGTCTTATTATTCACGTTTAATATTCACTAACTGGCCATTTTAATAGGAACATCATAGTTATACTGTGTAGGACCCCCCTTTGCTCTCGGAACAGTGCTGGCGTGTCCGTGTTGGCCATGTGACCGCATCACATCGTTTCTGCCACATCGATTTAGTCGCATTCCTGTTCTTGGCGTACAGGAGGGGAATCCAGTGTGATCATTCGCTGTTGTAGCCCCTCGTGTTTTGGCGTGCTGCGTGTTCTTCCTGTTCGCTTCCTGTTAGCTTTGACAAATCCGGCAAGCTGTTTCCACCCGCAGGACTGCTGGAGATCAGCAGCGTCTGCAAAGTGATGACCTGCGGCTCTCGTACACAGGTGCTCCTAATAAAGCGGGCAGTGAGCGTGTGTATCGTGTGTCATTTGCAGCTCGTATAAGAGGCGTGGCCAGCAGGAAGAGGCGGAGCCGGAAGAAGACCTAACTAAAGACATGGAGGACCCAACACCTGTGCCTAACATGGAGGAGGTCACACTGCCTAAAAATGGTGTGGGGTTTTTTGTTTTGTTTTTTCCTCTTGTCCTTTTCTGCATGAATACTACTGCTGAACGTAACACTAGCTCCAACTGTCTCGTGATTTAACACCGAGGTCTTGCTTTCTTATTATCGACAGTGAATCTGAAGAAAGACAGCGAGAACACACCAGTGAAAGGAGGAACCATGGCTGACTTGGGTATGACCCTGTGCTGGTTTGTTTACACACGTTAGTGCTTGGCTTTATAAGACCCCTCTTTTGTAATGTTCCTCTTTTTTCTTCTCTTTTCTTTTCATTTTTTTTAGATGACCAGGAAGACGAGTTCCTGTCTGGAGTCAGGGTAAGTGGTGTATCGAATCAGTAATAGTGTTTTTATGAGACATTGGTATGCTAATAGATGTGTGTGTGTGTGTGTGTGTGTGTTCAGGATGAGGAGGATCAGGGACGGGAGTTTGGGCGTGGGCTGGACGGAGAGGAGAGTGCCACAGAGCAGACCCACCATATCATCATACCGAGCTACGCCTCCTGGTTCGACTACAACTGGTAAATCTTCCCCGGGGCCGCATCCCATCTAACCGCAGTGTGCACCCGAGACTAGTTTCAGTGACGGAGGTGTAACCGTCAATCTGTTCTCTGTCTCAGTATTCACCGGATAGAGAGGAGAGCGCTGCCCGAGTTCTTCAACGGGAAGAACAAGTCCAAGTCACCAGAGATGTGGGTCTTTCACACACTCTCTCTCTCACACACACACACACCTGCGTATGATCTATACACTCTATCACAATCACACCCATGTGTGATTCTCCAAATCCCCACAGCCCCGCCCGAAAATCTATTGGAAAGCCTTCCCAGAAGAGCGGAGGAGCTTATTATCACAGTAAAAGGGGGGAATAAATCTGGAACGGGACTTCAACAAGCACTGACGGGTGTGATGGGCGTGCAGGGGTGCACATACTTTTGCAGAAACAGACGTGTACACTCTGGTGTGTTATTAATGTTTGCAGATATTTGGCATATCGCAACTTCATGATCGACACGTATCGCCTAAACCCTCAGGAGTACTTGACCTCCACCTCCTGCCGACGAAACCTTACAGGAGACGTGTGTGCCCTTATGAGGTTAGCTGTGTGTGTGTGTGTGTGTGTGTGTGTGTGTAATAGTGAGTGTGTATCTGTGATGTACATAACCTTTACTCTGACCTTGCTTTCTGGTACCAGTTGTGTATTTCTCTCTCTCTCTTTCTCTGTGTGTGTGTGTGTGTGTGTGTGTGTAGGGTCCATGCATTCCTGGAGCAGTGGGGTTTGATAAATTACCAGGTGGATGCTGAGAGCCGACCTCTCCCTATGGGTCCTCCACCTACACCTCACTTTAATGTTCTCACAGACGGTCCCACAGCCTTGGTCCCTCTACAGCACAGACCATTACAGGTACGCACACACACACACAGCTTGTAGTTGTAACCGTTTGTGGCATTGTAATTGGTTTGTTATATTGTGTGTGTGTGTGTGTGTGTGTGTGTGTGTGTGTGTGTGTAGGTTTCAGCCTCTCAGCATATGCTCCATTTCCCAGAGAAGAGCAGAGAAAAGCCTTCAGACCTTCAAAACTTCGGCCTACGAACCGATATTTACGCCAAGAAGCATCCCAAGGTGTGTACACAGACACCCCCCCACACACACACACACACACCCCTTATCTGTGCTTCAGGAAGCTTTCTGTTTTGCTGAAAGCACAAGTCTAAGTAGTGTGTGTGTGTGTGTGTGTGTGTGTGTTTGTTACACACTCTTTAGACAAAAGGAGCGAACGCAGGACGCGAGTGGACAGAACAGGAAACTCTGTTGCTTTTGGAGGTGAGTCTGGTGATCAATAAAGTTACACCATCACTCAGACCAAGCAAAGGATATTTCACTGATGTGTTTGTCTTTCCCAATCTCTCTCTCTCTCTCTCTCTCTCTCAGGCATTAGAGATGTATAAAGATGACTGGAATAAGGTCTCTGAGCATGTGGGTAGTCGCACACAGGATGAGTGTATCCTGCATTTCCTGCGCTTGCCCATAGAGGACCCGTACTTGGAGAACTCCGAAGCTTCGATGGGCCCCCTCGCCTACCAGCCTGTTCCCTTTAGCCAGTCAGGAAACCCCGTGATGAGCACCGTGGCTTTCCTCGCCTCCGTCGTGGACCCCAGAGTGGCCTCTGCTGCTGCCAAGGCAGCCCTGGGTATGTCCCTGTGTGTCGCTGTGTCCCTGTGTCCGAACCACCATAAAAGAAATGGGGGAAAAATATATATATATGTTTTACTGATCGGTGTGTAAGAACTTGTCCTTGATGTATTCCTTTGCTGTTTATTTATTTGGTTTCTCTTCTCATTCTCAGAGGAGTTCTCTCGCGTTCGAGAACAAGCTTCTCCAGAGCTCCTCAATCCCCCCATCCTCAAAATCCAAGATCCTGGCCAGAGTTTACCGGAACTCGAGCCCACCTTTGGAATGCAGTCAAGTAACACATCGGGACCCGAGGCAGACCAACTAGAAAAGACTGGTACTTTATATACACTGTACATGCCAGCGCGTGCGTGTGTGCGTGTGTGCGTGTGTGTGTGTGTACACTCTACATGTGAACACGTGTGTATACACTATACATGCCTGCACACTCAGGCAGGCTGTACTGCAGGAAGTCACCAGTAGGGGTCAGCATTAGACTCAGCATTTTTTACCCAGTTAAGACTGCTTAAAATATTCGGTCGGTTCAGAACCGTACATTTTATGTGTTTGTGTAATTTAATTCAGAATGGATTAAATGTACCTTTTTTTTTTTTTAGCCATGAATCTACTAATCACAACGCTAAAACAAGTTTTTAGAAAACTGTCCCATTTTCCTAAATTTGTATCTGGTTGCGTTCATGCATACCTCGACTTTGACCAGTTCCCCGCCCATGCCGGTGAGAAGCACTCCCACAGCAGGACGCTGCCACCACCATGCTTCACTGTAGGGATTGTATAAACCATTTTCCAGAACTGTTCTAGAGACACGTGAAGATGGACCAGGATGCACCCGAGTTCCATCTGAAGTGCCTTTAGTCGAGGGTCTGAATACGTAAACGAGAAACGAGAGATTTCATTTGTTAGATTTTTTTTTTATCGAGGTATTATCGTGTGTAGATGTATGGACAAAATGTGTGCGCATGTGTAACTGTATTACAGCGGAAGGGGGGTGCGAATACTTTCTGAAACTACTGAACCTTTTCTGACCTTCATTTCAGACGGAACCCGACTGGAAAAGCTGGAGTTCGACACGGAACACCATGAAAAGGTGCGACAGCTCAGTTTCCGTACTTAAAGGAGGAGTGTTCAAAGGGTCCTCTAAAACAAACGTGACGGTTAATATAATATATCATCCAAATCGCTTTCCTCCTCTTTATTTCTTTCTTTCCGTCCCTTTTTCTCAATGGCCCGGTGTCTCAGCCAATGGGGGAAGTCGTTGCAGGAGAGGGAGAGCGAGTAAAGAATGAAGAAAAGGACGAGACCGAAGGGGAGAAAGGAGAGGACAGCAAAGCAGGTTTGTGTTTGCAGCACTCACACGTCATAAATAGACCATTATCATAACGTGCACCTGGTTTAATTAGCGATTAAAAAAAAAAAAATTTTATTCTGTGTTTTTTTTTTTTTTTTTTGTTTTTTTTTATGTGTGTGTGTTTGGTTTGTTTGTTTTTTTTTTTTTTTTTTTTTTTTTTTTTTTTTTTTTTGGGTGAAGTTTTGTGTGTGTTTGTGTGTGTGTGTGTGTGTGTGTGTGTGTGTGTGGGGTGAGAGGAAGAGGGGGAGAGGGTGAGAAGAAAAGGGGGAAAAGAGGAGAGAAAAAGGAAGGAGAAAGTGTGGAGGGGAATATTGCTACAGCAGCTGGGCAGTGAACAAAGCAAAAAAAGGAGAGGAGGGGGGAAAAGTGGGGCCCCGTTTCCTCCCACCAAAGTTTCACCCTCACAACCTGTATCTGCTCTAGAGTGAGGTCGACTGTCATCTGAGCTTCTCACGTGTTTTGGTTTGCTATCTTGTTCTGCTGCTGTGGAGGAAAGGAAGATTAAGTCTCTTGTGGCTCTGCTGGTAGAGACTCAGATGAAGAAGCTGGAGATAAAGCTGAGGCATTTTGAGGAGCTGGAGACCATCATGGACCGGGAGAAAGAGGCTGTGAGTGAACACTGCGGAATTAATCAAATACACGCTTCGTTATTACTTCCTGTAATAGTTGGTTCTGAAAATGTCAGTAGTATCGGAGTGGTTCTCCGGTTGTCCCTCTAGAGTCACCTTTCAAGGTTATATGTAGGACACTATCAGAAAGGGTCCCAGGAGAATGTAATACCCCTTACTTATCCAATGACTCCTTAAAGCACCCTTTTTTCTGAAAGTGTGGTGCTCCAGAACATTGTCCCAGCATCACTGTAAGGTCCTATTGGTGTGTGTGTGTGTGTGTTGCAGCTGGAGCAGCAGCGTCAGCAGTTGCTGTCAGAGAGGCAGAACTTCCACCTGGAGCAGGTGAAGTACGCTGAGCTAAAGGCACGCCAGCAGCTGGAACAGCAACAGGGCGGAGCCTCACAGAGCAGCGGACCTGTGTTTAACCCTCTACATCATGGTACAGTCATTTATACACACACACACACACACTATTTATTTATACACACACACACACACGGGTTTGTACATTTTCTCTCATTTTGCTCCTCGCGCTCGGTCCGCTCATCTGAAGTCAGACGTGTCCGATCTTATCCGGAAAGGGCTGGTGCGGGCGCAAGGCTTTTGTTCCGACCTGAGCGGAAGCCACACCCGAGTCTACCGAAGGCCAAGACCATCCGATTTTAAACAGGTGAGATCGGACAGATAAGATTGATCGGAAACGAAACGCTGCACCCATGCCCAGCCCTTCTGCGGATAAGATTGGACACGCCTGATCTAAGTGTGTGTGTGTGTGTGAATCCAGCCACAAGCAGTAATCATCGGGGTCCAAGCATGGCTCTGTAAACACATATAAATGATTTATTTGTTGATTTTTAGATCTTCTACGGTTCGGTTTGATGTTGGTGTGTGTTTGAGAGCGGCGTACAGGTTGACGTGTTTGATCTGTTGTCAGGTCGGACAGTGGGCAGCGGAGGGGCAGGGCAGGTGATGGGCTCGCAGCACACCGGTGCTCCTAATGGCACATGTGAGTAACTACACCTCTGTATCTCATCCTCTCTTCTGATCCCTCACTTCAATTCTTCTTACTGTGTGTGTGTGTGTGTGTGTGTGTGTATGTGTGTGTGTGTGTGTGTGTCCTCAGTTGTATATAGTGACACATGCAGGATGTTTAATTGTTTTTTTTTTTTGTACTGTATGCAGACCCGACTCCGCCCTCCTCCCAGTCTGAAGGGGCCCCGCCTGTTTCCCGGCCCCCGATGGACAGCTGAAGTCGTGTGGTTTTGGACGAGCGGTCTCCTGCCTGCGTATCTGATTACAGACGGCGTTCCCGTGCAGATCCACCAAGCTATCAGTCATCTCTCACACAGCTCCGTTCCCCCCGTGGACACGTCAGAACTTCTAGTCGTCCGTACATGGTGTTTTATGCTACAGTAAATTTCAACCGTCCCACGTGTTGCGTTTTGGCCAGCGCTAAATGTTTGTAGCTTGGTTTTGTATTGAATGACATCCAGCACTCATGCCAATAAATCTTCTTCTTTTTTTTTTTTTTCAAGTAAAACTATTGAATTGTCTCACGTTTCATTTACTTTTACTTTGTTCACCTGATGCTTTCATCCAAAATGGCTTACAGTTAAGCCTCGTAAGGATTAAGGACTCGTCTCGACCTCAACCTTCAGACCCGTAGCCCAAACCCTTAACCACTGAACTGGTGCTTGAAAGTTTGTGAACCCTTGAGAATTGTCTGTGTTTCTGCATAAATATGACTTCAAACATCATCAGATTTTCACACGCGTCCTAAAAGTGTATAAAGAGAACCCAGTGAAACAAACGAGACAAAAATATTCTACTTTATTTATTGAGTAAAATGATCCGGTATTACATATCCGTGAGGAGCAAAAGTATGTGCACCTCTAGGATTAGCAGTTCATTTGGAGGTCAAATTCAAATTGGCCATTTTTAATCGATGGGATGATCAGGTGTGAGTGAGCGCCCTGCTTTATTTAAAGATCCAGTCAGAATCTGATCTTCACAACATCGTGTTTGTGGAAGTGTATCATGGCACGAGCAAAGGAGATGTCTGAGGACCTCATAAAAAGAGCTGTTGAAGCTCATAATGGTAGAAACGGTCACGAAACCATCTCTAAAGAGTTCGGACTTCACCAATCCACAGTCAGACAGATTGTGTAGAAATGGAGGAAATTCGACACTATCGTTACTCTCCTGAGGAGTGGAGACCAACAACGATCTTCCCAAGAGCAAGTTGTGTAATCGTTCGCAAAGGAACCCAGGGTAACTTCAAACCAACTAAAAACCTCTCACGTTGACTCATGTTCATGTTCATGAGTCCACTAGCAGGAGAACACTGAACAACAATGGTGTGCATGGCAGGGTTACAAGGAGAATGCCACTGCTCTCCAAAAAGAACACTGCTGCCCTTCTGCAGTTTGCTAAAGATCACGTGGACGAGCCAGAAGGCTAAAGGAACGAGGTTTAGTGGGCGGATGTGACCGCTGAAATGATGTTTTGGTTTAAAAGAGAAGCGTTCTGTTCGGAGAAAGGAAAACGCTGCGTTCCGGCATAAGAACCTTTTCCATTTGTGAAACATAGTGGTGGTAGTATCCGGGTTTGGATCTGTCGTTCTACCGAAGAACGATTAAAGAATAAAGCGAATGTTTTGGAACGGCCGAGTCAAAGTCCGGACCTTGATCCGATAGAGATGTTGTGGAAGGACCTGAAGCAAGCAGTTCACGTGAGGAAACCCACCAACATCTCAGAGTCGAAGCTGTTCTGTACCGAGGAACGGGATAGAACTCCTCCAAGCAGATGTGCAGGACTGATCAACAGTTACCCCCCAAACGTTTATCTGCAGTTATTACTGCACAAGGGGGGCTCACACCACATACTGAAAGGTGCACATACTTTTACTCACAGATATGTATGATTGGATCATTTTCCTCAATAAATAAACGACCAAGTATAATATTTTAGTTCGACTGGGTTCTCTTTATCTGCTTTTAGGCAGTTATGTGGGACATTCTAAAGGGTGCACAAACTTTCACGCACCACTGCGCTTTTATTCGAGTGACTTCTAGCCTCGTTGAGCTTCTGGTTTTGAGAGTAGCAGGAGGAGACAGAATCCGGGGACAGGAGGATCTATTCCTGATGGTGTTGATCTGAACTGATCAGTGTTTCTTCATCAGCGTGAACACACAAGCTTCAGATTCAATCAAGGCCTAAACAAACAAACAAACAAACAAACAAACAAACAAACAAACAAACAAACCAGTATCTCGTCTTCACAGTGCCACTGATCGGACAGTAAAACCGGACTCACGCGCTGGGAACGCGCGCCGTCTTTGTTCGCGCGCGCACGTGTGTGGCGTGGAATTAAACCTCAAATCCCAGAGCGCGCGCGTCCCATTGGTCAGACTCCGTGCACAGGCTGGAGAAGACTTCACTCCGCACACTGAGCTCACAGGCGCCGGAGTCTCTCCATCAGCCTCCATCAGAGCGTCCATCAGCCGCCATCTCGTCCATCAGAGCGTCCATCAGCCTCCATCAGCCTCCATCAGAGCTTCCATCAGCCTCCACCAGCCTCAATCAGCACGCTGTGGATTAGTTCTCTTTCTTCTAGAACCCGCACAGTTCAGTCTCTCTCCAGGACTCTACTCAGCGTTTACTAGAAGAAGGGAGAGGTGATGTGAAACGATGAGACTGTAAGGAGATAACCAGGTGAGGAGAGAGAGAGAGAGAGAGAGAGAGAAGAGAGAGAGAGATGGAGGAAAGGTCTGACTGACAGCAGAAGGAAAGTTCTCAGTGTGACAGTGAGAAAAGAGTGAGATACTGCATGTTACTGTGTGTTACTGTAGTGTGTTTGTGTTAGTGTAGTGTGTTAGTATTAGTGTAGTGTTAGTGTAGTGTGTTAGTGAAGTGTGTTAGTGTGTAGTGTTAGTGTAGTGTGTTAGTGTAGTGTGTGTTAGTGAAGTGTGTTAGTGTGTAGTGTTAGTGTAGTGTGTGTTAGTGTGTGTTAGTGTATAGTGTTAGTGTAGTGTGTGTTAGTGTATAGTGTTAGTGTAGTGTGTTAGTATTAGTGTAGTGTTAGTGTAGTGTGTGTTAGTGTATAGTGTTAGTGAAGTGTGTTAGTGTGTAGTGTTAGTGTAGTGTGTGTTAGTATTAGTGTATAGTGTTAGTGTAGTGTGTGTTAGTGTATAGTGTTAGTGTAGTGTGTGTTAGTGTGTGTTAGTGTGTAGTGTTAGTGTAGTGTGTGTTAGTATTAGTGTATAGTGTTAGTGTAGTGTGTGTTAGTGTGTGTTAGTGTGTAGTGTTAGTGTAGTGTGTGTTAGTATTAGTGTATAGTGTTAGTGTAGTGTGTGTTAGTGTATAGTGTTAGTGTAGTGTGTGTTAGTGTGTGTTAGTGTGTAGTGTTAGTGTAGTGTGTGTTAGTATAAGTGTATAGTGTTAGTGTAGTGTGTGTTAGTATTAGTGTATAGTGTACTGTTCAGCTGCGTGAGAAAATGACCTGCAGGAGCTTCCTGACTCTTCTGCTGTTCCAGATGTTCACCTCCTACACGCTCGGTGAGATCATCTACACACACCTCTGTATCACTTCACACTCTTTCTGACCCACACCACCTTAATCTGTCTGTCTCTCACACGGACACACAGATACACCCAGACTGGTTGGCTTGTTTGTTTGTTTGTTTGTTTGTTTGTTTGTTTCCTGAGAGAACACTTTACGCGGAGTTGTGTGGAATCGTTTGTTATTTCTGTCGGATTTGCGAATTTTCTCTGTAGCCACGCCCACAGAACTCCATACAAGGCGAAGCGCGCAGGCAGCCCTGAGCGCGGGGAACGAGCGATCGGGGTAAAGACCGGAGCGGACGCCATTTTGACTCACTTCCGTACCGATGAACATATCGATACTAGATCGTCAATAACCCCGAATCGAGCTTGAGTGAATTATAAAGGAGTCGTTTTCGGCAGGAAATGCTGTTTACGACATTAGGAACGTCGTGGCTGTATGTTTAAACCCATTCGATGTAGGCTTGTTCGGCATTTGTCCGTGCGCGAGAATGATGGATCGCTCGGAAATGCGCCACGGGAGCGTAGTTTACTCAAACTACTGCGTCTTAGCTCTCGAAATCCTGCCTTTCTTTCTTTTCTTTTTTTAAACCCGTCGTCGTAGCTCTCGGCCCATCTCCTGGGGCCCGACGCAGCGGACCAATCTGCCACTGAGCTTTCCGAAACAGCGGACGCCGTCAGTGAGGATTAGTGTCGGAGCGTTAGCGTTAGCGCCGTGTGTAGCCCGGCCGTCTGGACCGCTGAATGTGGGCCGATGGGATTCGAAGGCGACCTGTTGGACACGCCCGAGCGCTGTGATTAGGGCGGGTTAGAGCAGATCGAGGCATTTGGAAAGTTGGCGTGGTTTTCCAGCAGGTCTGGCCTCACAGTGTGTGTGTGTGTGTGTGTGTGTGTGTGTGTGTGTGTGTCCGGTCTCATTCATGCCAGCGTCCCTGCCTGCAGCTCTCACGACCCTGTTTAGAACAGACTGTATTATACGAGCACACGTAGCTTCACCTCAACTCCAGTCATATTGTTCGGCGCGTCGCCGGATCTCACGTCTGAACCTTCACTGTAACTTTTTTCGTTTCCACCCGTTTGCCGTAAAACCCGGTTTCCTCTGCTAGGAGGTTCGAACGTTCACGTAGGTAGAGCTTTCAAACGTCATAAACCTCGAGGCTTGGTCGAAGAAAGCGTGACACACCCTGACTGGCAAAGACGTGGATGAACTGATAAACCAGGAAGTCGACTGGGAAGTGTGTTAGAGGCCTCTAGACCTTTCTAGACTCCAGGTGAGTGTGACGTCTACTGGCACGGTGGGGATGAAATGTCCGTGTCGCAGATCTCCACGTGCGCAAAGCATCCAGAATACTAAAGCGTTTGGTTTTTCACCCGTCCAAAACAACAACCCCCTGTCTTTCTCGGCCTCTCGCTCGCAGCATCCTCCCGTGTTTACTAATCGGGGAAGACAAACCCCCCCCCTTGGTGCCTCGGCGACCGTCATTAAGGAGAACGAGAATGTTCTCGCGTGTTTTCCCTCGTCTTCTTCCTCGATCACGCCATCAGCGGACGTGTTCAGTGTAACGAGTGTAGTCACCACCCTGTCCCTCGATCCCTCGTTCTCTCAGGGTTGCTATATATATATATATATATATAAAAAGAAGAGTTTCAGCTCAGAATCAGTCTGATATGAAACCGCATTACTAACGTGAGATCTTCTCGCCCTGGGACACGATCTGTTTAACCAACGCACTAGTAAACTAATCATAAGAATAAGAAGAAGGAGGAGGAGGAGGAGGAGGAGGAGGAGGAGAGGATCTAGCGTGACAGTATTGAGAGGTGGTGTGCAGAGCAGCACACACTCACTAATCCTCATTCGCACCGCGATTTGAGGCGAGATGGTGGGAAGCAGCGAAAAAAAAAAGAGAGGGGAGGGGTGGGGAGGGGGAGTGGGTGAGGGGGCATGAAATGAAACGAGAGGCGAGGACAGAAGAGGCTCTGTTCCACAAGGCTTTTCAGATGGGAAGCACTTTTCTATTGCTCCTTGGAAACCAGTGTGTGTGTGTGTGTGTGTGTGTGTGTGTGTGTGTGTGTGTGTGTGTGAGAGACTGAATTAGGCTACAGACTCCCTGAAGCATCTTTGTTTTACACTGTCAATCACTCTGATGGAGGGGAAAAAGACTCGGAGACAAGCCCCACTTCCCCTCCTTTATCTGTCTATCTGTCTATCTGTCTATCTGTCGATCTCGATATAACTATAACATCATACTTTTCTTTTTCTTCTTCTTCTTCTTCTTCTTGTAATTACATAACATAACCGAAGTCGAGCGCGGACCGATCCGGATGGGTTTGGACTGAAATATTCGTGACGAGTTGGTTTTATTGCCCGATTTACGTGTGTAACAGTCCGATTCTGGAGTCAGGTGCCGTTCCCTTGTTTGTTTTGTCTTTTAAACGTCGAAACAGGTTTTATTCATCTTATATGCATTCACAGTAATCTTATAAAAGCTCGCGGGATTCAAGATATTTCCACAGTACGCGTGTCTAGCTTTTTCTCCATTGTGAAGGATCACAGGCGAGTTATTTATTGATTTCTCTTTTACAAGTGCGCAACCTCAAATTCATTCCCCAGGGAAACAAGAAACTCTTTCTGATTAGACAAAGAGATGTGATGATGATGATCTGCTTTACGTATAGACGGAACTAGCGCAACCTAGCATGAGATATAGGCTAAGAGACGCAAGTGTGTGTGTGTGTGTGTGTGTGTGTGTGTGTGTGTGTTTATCTGTAAGTAGGACAACATGATAGGCCATTGATGTTAAGCCGTGTGACTGTCCCAACATTTAAAAAAATCAATTAGGCCATTGTGTGGTTGATGGGCTTCCTGATGAATTTATGTACGTGTGTGTGTGTGTGTGTGTGTGTTTGTGTGGGTGTGTGTTTGTGTGTGTGTGTGTGTGTGTGTGTATTCAAGCTATCCAAATTCTCAGACTAGAGCCTGTAATCCTGCTCTGTACATTAGTAAATCAGAGCTCCTAATAATGCAGACACAAGCTGCTTTAGGAAAAGAAACCGGGAGTCTCACACACCACGGGCCCCAATTAAGCAGATTTGACGCAGTGTGTGTGTGTGTGTGTGTGTGTGTGTGTGTGTCCTGTTGACTTCACTAGACCCAGTCTGTTCAGTTTCTTCTGGTCTTTTCCTGTGTTTCTGAGCTGTAGACGTGCTGAATACGCAGAAATGGGTGACGATCGGTCCATAACGAGGACAGTTCACGATCACTGGGCGGGGTTCGGGGTGGGGTGGGGTGGGGTGGGGTGGGGGTTTGAAAAAATGATTTCAAAAATCATTGTTATTATTTTTGAAATCCAATTTGGTGACGCAATAACTATGTTGGAAAAAGGTTCTCTGGTCTGAGAAGGCCCTGAGAGAGCACCTGAGAACAGTGAAGCACGGTGGTGGTAGCATCTAGTGACGTTGCAGCACATTGAGGAAAAAAAAAAAAAAAGATGCTAGTAGTAAAGCTTCAGTACTTAGAATGGAGTTAGCTGGGCTTTAAACAGAGACGGGGACGGGGTTAGCTGAGCTTCTCTGCCTACCAGAGTAGGGTTTAGGGGCACGATGGATGGAAGCCAAACACGATGCAGTCGTAGAGACCATGACGGACGCTCGAGCGTGGTTCAAAACGAAGATTCCGTTTGAATTGCCGCTCTGAGAATCGGTGGCGAGACTTAGCCGAACCGTCTGACAGACAAAAACGCCAGGATGCATCCAGACGTGCAAGGCTTGTATCGTGTATTTTAACCGAGTGGTCAGTACTCAGTAAACAAACAAACAAACTGCACAACACACTCACGGAGCATGTAGATATTCAGCGGTACTGCGCGTGGGCTTGTTCAGTGCTTAAACAGACGTGGTGCGTGTTTTGTTTTTACAGGCAGCTCGTTGGCATCCAATGCCACTCGCTTCAACTCGTCTCATGTGGTGGGGTTTCAACCTGCACTTCCTGGTGACGCTCTGCCCGTTTCCTCATCCCAAATCCACGCCCCAGCCGAGGAGCCTGCAAGCAGCGGACTGGGCGAAAACAGGCCTTATAGGACGATCGGCGCCGACTCTGTAGGTGGCATGGGTGCGGGTCTACCCACCATGTCTCGCAGCAAAGCCCAGCTGGACTTCAAAGAGGAAAACGTTGAAGACGTGGCCCCTCGCTGGCGCG
>CM022769.1:25929788-25932288 GCA_012411365.1 Ameiurus melas | reverse complement strand
TTTCCGCATATCTTCGAATATCGAACCTCCACCCACTTTACTCCAGTGTGTATGGTACTGTACACCAGTACACCGCCCAGGTTATTATTATACGCTACACAGTGTTTGTGACGCAGGTGTAGCCTCTATAGGTAAGGAGTACCGGTAAACTGGGTACTCATGGAACCGTGTGTTCGGATGTTTTTGTCCAGCTGTAGTCGGTATACCACACGAGTGCAATGCGGAAGTGAGCCGACAGGGGGTGCCGAGTGCTGGAGCTCACCTGGCTAACTCCGGAACTGAACTGAAACTCTCCAGCTTCTTTCAGCTCCAACCAGATCATCGGCATCCGCGGCACTGCCTCCATCCCAGTCCTCCGCGTTGTTTACACTCTCATTAAGTACAAACAACAAACAGAAACAACACGCAACGCGCACTCGAACCTGGTGTTTAGATCCGAAAACTCCGCACCTGTCCTCCTTCCGCAGTTCCAACCTCACTAGTCACGCGCCACGTCATCGGGGCGGTCCTTTCCGCGCTCATGGGTAATGTAGTCCAGGTGTTTCCTCGGTCGTGAGCAGAGGGTTGAAGCGCGTGCCGTGTTAACGACGTTCCATTAATTCACTCTGTAGAATATTTCTAATCTGAACACTGATCAAAGTAATAATAATAATAATAATAATAATAATAATAAGTCCCATATGTTAATTCATGTTGTGTGTAAAGACTGCCGCTAGATGGCGACACTTACTAAAGTACAACTGTCCTCCAGTGGTTAAAGTCCTAACCAACAGCTTGTAACAGCACTGAAATGGTCATGTTCAGACTGGAGTCCTGTGTGCATTATTATTCTTATTCTTCTTCTTATTATTATTATTATTATATCTTAATTCAAAACAAGACTCAAATACACTCATGTCTCTGTTTCTTTACTTTCACTCAGATTTAATCTCTCGAACAGCTTTAACACACTGGAGGTGAGAAGTGGAATCAGTTTATTATATTATTATTATTATAATAAACACAAACAGTAACGCTGTTAGCTAAGTCTGCGTTTCTTACAGCTCGTTGTGTGTGTGTGTGTGTGTGTGTGTGTGTGTACACTCTCATCATGAGAGGAAACCGTGCTCAGAGTTAAGACGACTTCTATACACCTGGCTGCTCTCAGGCCTCTGTTTCTCTTACTACAGCAACTAAAAGTGCTTTTCCAAACTCACGACGTCTGCAACATTCCCCCTGCTATAGTGCAGCAAGACTAATGAATGTACTGCTGCAAAAAAAAAAAAAAAAACACCACCACCCCCTCATCTCTTTAAGCCAGAGCGCAGAGCATCGAAATCTTGTTCTTCCTTTCTACAAAAAGCACCATTAAACAGGAATATCTGAAAGTCTGTTGCTCGGTTTAAGCGCGTGTTTGTTTGTCAGACCATACTTTAAAGCTCGACCCAATCTGGCAACCCTGCCATTAACTGTCCTGTGTGATCCTCCTTCACTGGTGATGTTCAGAGACTGAGGCAGCGGGGCAGCGTGACTCCTGCCCAAGGAAGCTGTTACTGCTTGCTGCAGTTCCTAGTCATGACCACTAGGTGAAATAACTCTGTAGAAGCTTAAACACGATTTAAACGAATATCGCAACTCGAAAGGAAGTAATTGTTGTTTCGATTGAGGTTAAAATGGATGTATGGAGTTGCTTCTCAACGACGTTTCCATGACCACAGAAGGTGTGTTCCCCAAAGCAGCCTTCACTTCCTGTGTAACAGACTAAAACAACAGTGTCCGGGCTATCGACGTCAACATATACGTGATTCATCTGTAATATTCTCTCTCTCTCTCTCTCTCTCTCTCTCTCTCACACACACACACACACACCAAGTGTTTTCTCTCTCACCAAAGGTTCTCTCTCGCTCCCTTTGCATTGATTGTGTTCCTCTGGAGAGCAAGAGGTTCTGCAGGGTGGGCAATAATCCGCCTGCATGGGGTGGCCATGACATTTACCCAGGAAATTATCAGTAAGTCTTAATCAAAGAGAGAGAGAGAGAGCGAGAGAGAGAGAGAGAGATAAACAGAGAGGTAGATTTATAGAATAGAAAGAATAGCTGGGTCAGCGGAGAAGCATTTCGGAGTAACAGGGAAGGAAATAAAAGGTTGGAGTCATTCAGTTTTAGCTTCCGTTAAATATTTAACTTTGATGGGTTCCTCGCACCAACTGCTCGGTTCTCTCGCTCTCTTATCAACAAGAACACACTGAACGTTCACCATGTGACTCGCAGCACCCTGATGAGCGGCAATCACTGGTTAATATTTCATATCGCATCTCCCCAAAGCCCAGCTGGGTCCTAACGGGATGACTGACAGGCGGCAATCTGAGAGCCGTAACCATGGCGACACCTGGTCTCTCTTGGACCGGGGGCGGCGAGTCTCTAATTGGAATTCACTCAGTTGGATCAGAATTAGAATAAGAAAGGCCTGTAATGCATTATAAGTTGTGTGTGTGAGGAGAAACTGTTAAATGAGTTTTTAT